>OX063288.1:11429056-11446126 GCA_944039245.1 Nebria salina
AAAACAAAGAAATCGCTTAAATGCAGAGTCAGTTAGGTCTCTCTTATGTTTAAACTCTTGGATGAACAATATTACTATTGCCACACCTTAGAATTTATAAGGTATTTACTACACTTATGCATATTCTACCTTATAATATTCAGCGTGTAAACATTTACTTTTTAAATAATCGCATTGCTTATTTATACTCTTATCTATATTCATAATTTGATTGTAATTAAAGATATTTACTAAACTGTATCTACTTGTGTTGATAATCTTGCCTCACTTATATTGTTTGATTAAAATTTATATAATAATATAAAAATACGATTTTATTTGCTATCATATTTAAATAAACGTTCATTGATAATTAGAAAAATGGTGTGTTAATATTAAATAGCAAGATTTCTTGCAAATACATAGCAAGAAATCTTGTTCTTGCTTAACTTACTTCTTGTCTTGTCTTGTTTTGTCAGTCAGTAGTCTTGTCTCGTCTTGTCTTGCTTTTATGCAAGAAACAAAACAAGAACCAGACAAGATCAAGAATTTCGTGAAACCCGAAAAGACGGTGATGTGAAGAAAATTAGCCACGTTACAACGGTGAACAATTCAGAATTGGATATCGAATTAAATGAAAATATTCCACAAAAAACCTATTCATGCTACCATTAATGAAAATCAAGTTACTAATAAATGAGACAATTTGGTTATTCCTGGAATTTATGTGTCTTTAATAAATGCAAATTTATTAAATATAAAGAAAAAATAACTGCAGTTGGATTAGATCATATCACATTTTCTTACACAACAATAATTAAGTATCCTTTGGAACATGTTTCATTAATTATATTTCTTATATTAAATATGGTATGTCAAACTTCAATTTAATTACATTTTTCTGTTTTTTTGTTAAACAATTGAGGGGCACAGTTGATACGATCTATGTAAAAATAATAAGAATAAGAATCAATTTTAATAAGCATTGTCTTGTTTCCGGTACATTCTTTATAAATATCTATAACTTTTAATTTAACAATTTTTCTGTAAGTGCAACCAATTTTGAGTATTTTCAGAAACCACAAGAAATGAGTAGAGTAAACATGCACTTCCGCTTTGAATATTTTTTTTAAAAGTTAAAGATTTACTGCGTGGACATACAAATATCTTAAGTTTTAAACTCCAAAATTATTCTTTACAGTACTTATTTATATTGCGCATTAGAAAGTTAACACATGAATTTACATACAGTAAACTTGAGAACTATTAAGAAGGAGAAAGAAACTGAAGGAATGGTATCACTTAAAATTAAAATATATGATATAGAGAATCACATGGATATCGTCATTATAGATAGTGAAAATTTTAATTCGAATTCCTATTTGGCTTAGACTGCATAAAAAACTTTAAAATAGATCAAGATGAAAACTTAAAAACTATACAAAACAAAGTTATCATGAAGATAATGAAAGTATCCTGAATAAAGGAAAATTGACTAATTAAAATGCCAACATTCCTGACATCCCAGGTGGTATACAAAACAAGTATAAAACTTCATATTCCAAAGTAAAAAAAAAACCAAAATTAAAAATATAAATAATCATATAAAAATGAAACACTCGGTTAGTTTCAACTAATTTATTATATACGATACGTGTTTCGGTTACTAGACCATCATCATGTATGTTACATGAAGGTTACAGGTGTACTTATATATAATATTTTGTCAATTGTAAGGGCGGTTAACAGTAAGAAAAACCCGACAAGTGATTAAAATGGATTCAAGAGTGGTGATGAATTTAACTCTTGTTGTTTGTTCATTGGATGATTTTCCTCAGAAATGGCTTGATTGTATTTCAAGTACTTCTAGAAAATTCATTTTTAATCCCTTGTTTACAATGTTGTTGCTTCTGGAATATCATCGACAATACCGACCTTGCCACATTCAAGAAAAGACGCGTTCTTGGAATGAAGGTTGTTCGTAAACTGTTGGCGTACCTTTTAGACTACTTATTCTAAAATATTACTCTGGGCCGTACTGCTAGGCTTCGTCTATGCTGCAATTGCCGCCAAAAGAAATCTCGGTTCGTCATTCACTATTCCAAAATCATTGTTGCTTTGAAATCTGTCGCTTGCAAGCCTTGAAGAGAGAGGGTTCTTTCTCAAACGGAAGTTTATTGCGTGCCGTCGATTTATTTAGAATTTTATCGTAAATCTATTGTTGCACTTTTCTTAAACTCATTTTTAACGTATTGTCAAACTTGCACCAAAAGCAGTAAAAGTAAAACGCATATGTTGGAGATGCTATCAAGAAAGAAAAACCCTAAGAAAATAGAATTGAGAAAAAGGGTCTTTCTGGGAGCAGAGCGGCAGTTGAGTCAGAGTAAGCAACAGTGGTAGATCTTTATAGTCAAAGTAACAAGTTAAATAATTGTCAGTTAGAATCAGTATGTGTCGTATTATGTAAGTACATTATTATTATGTAAACAATTGTATCGTTAAGAGATTCAAGTTAATAAAACTATTCAAATTTACCATGTGATTTCTTTTCTAGCCCTGGGCTAGGGTCAAGGGTTTGCTCAGTTATCTCAAACTGAACTGGTGGCAGCGAAACGTTAAAGTTCATTCTCAGATATATTATTATTACAGTTCCTCTTTTAATTTCAAACCTCACGCTCGATCTTACAGTATGACCCGGTAAGAATCACGCTACTTCAATGTGTAGGATCTGTAAGTTTATGATGACAAAATTATGATCGTTTTTAACATGGGACTCAGTTCTCATGTGTTCCGAGAATCTGATGTTACAGGTTCTACCAGTTTGTCCAATGTCCAATTAATTTGATAAATCCCACTATGATTTATTTTATTAATACTATGGAGTTTATTTTTAACTAAGTAACTTTTCAAGTTGACTATTTTGTAAAAATCTGCTGTGATATTTTCTGATTTCAAAATGTTTGTTTTTTTGTGGCTAGTTTTCCATATAAACTCAATTTTTCTGTAAATTTTGGTGCTGGTCTTGGGTACAATAACAAGCCATTTCTGAGAAAAAAAATTTATGCCCAGTAGCATAAAGGTTTGTCAACTCCATGACGGTCCGTCAAATGCCTAACGCGCCGTCAACTATCTAGTATGCGTTGCATAAAAAAATTTATAGATATTGTAACAATTGATTACTTAACACATTGTCAAATTCAATTTAACAGTCTGTAAGCGAATATTTCAGTTGCACAAAAAGTTTTTCATGCCTAACTGTCTGTTACTTCTAATTTGTTAGGCCGTCAACTTAATTACGCGATCAGCATTGATTAAGCTGAGTGTCAAAATTTATATAATTGAATTAAATGAATTTGGTGAATGAAAACAGTGTAAACCTTAAAAATATAGATGTTCAAAGAAGTTAGACATGTCAGTCTCATCATTATATAAGCTATCTAGCTCTGATGACGAAAATATATTTGAGCACGTGCCAAGAAGAATACGAAGAAATCAAATTTTTTCGAGGAATTTGATGATTTGCAATTCAAGTGCCGATACAGATTCTCCAAAGCAAATGTTATGGTGCTATTGGGTTCAGGTGCCCGTTTTATAGAGCCTCAAACTCAGCGAAATAAATCATTGAGCGCTTTGAATTAAATTTTAATTACGCTGCGTTTTTATGCTACTGGTGCATTTGAACAGCCTATAGGTGATCATAGAGCAGTACATAAATCTACTGTAATATATATGAAGGTCTTTGGACGAAATAAATAAATATATACAATAAATAAATATAAACACTATATATTTGCATGAATTATCGTAGTGAATAAATATATATATATATATATATATATATATATATATATATATATATATATATATATATATATTTATTATTTATTATATATATATATATATATATATATATATATATATATATATATATATTATATTTATATATATTTAATATATATATATATATATATATATATATATACTATATATATATATATATATATATATATATATATATATATATATATATATATATATATATATATACATATATATGTATATATATATATATATATATATATATATATATATATATATATATACATATATATATATATATATATATATATATATATATATATATATATATATATATATATGTATATATATATATATATATATATATATATATATATGTATTTATTTATATATATATATATATATTATATATATATATATATATATATATATATATATATATATATATATATATATATATATATATATATGTATATATATATATATATATATATATATTTATATATATAAATATATATATATATATAATATATATATATATATATATATATATATATATATATATATATATATATATATATATATATATATATACCTATATATATATGTATATATATATATATATATATATATATATATACATATATATATATATATATATATATATATATATATATATATATATATATATATATATATATATATATACATACCGTCCATTTTACGTTTTACATCTTTCGTTTTATTCAAATATTTGTGAATCTGACGTTAAGTATTACTAAATAAATATATATTTTTTTATTATTATTATTAAATTTACAACTAGCCTATTTTTGGCCAACCAGTAAATGTGATACATGTTTAATGGCATGTAAGAAGGTGTCACCCATTGCTGTTCCTTCGTAATACATTATATTCTATGATATCAGAGTACATTTGTCTGTTTAGTTTGAACTTAATTCTAGGGGTTTTCTTCTATTTAATCTTCTGGTTTCATCTCCATTGTATAAGAGATTCACTGCCAATTCGTTGGGGTGATTGTTTAGTCTTTTCTCGTATTTTGTAGCGAGTATTTGTATTTGTTCATTTACATATTTAATTTTGAGGTCAGTGTGTAATGTTTCATTACTGACGTACCATGGTGCGTTTGTGATGATACGAAGTGTTTTGTTTTGCAGTCGCTGTATTAAATTTATGTTTGACTGCTTCGCGCAGCCCCACAATTGGATGCCGTATGTCCAAATTGGTACCAATATGGCTTTGTATATCAGTATTTTATGACAGTTGAGACATGCGACCAAATAACCAGTACATTTTAGTAATTTTTATGTCTAATTGTTTGCTTTTTGTGGATAGATGTTTTCTCCAGGTTAGGCCTTTGTCCAGGTGCATCCCTAGATATTTAACTTCTGTTTTCACAGGTAGAGCTTGGTTGTTTAATGTTACTTCTGGACATGTGGTGTGTCTTTTGGTAAATGTAATTTGTGCTGATTTGGTTTCATTTATTTTAATTCTCCATTTTTTTGCCCACGTTTGCATTTTGTTTAGGGATTGTTGTAGGAGTCTTAAGGCTTCCGCTGGATCTTCGTGTGATGCGAGGAAAGCAGTATCATCCGCATAGGTTGCTGTTATTATGTTTTCTTTACTCGGCAGATCGGAAGTGTATAGTTGGTAGAGCACGGGACCTATGACGCTTCCTTGCGGCACTCCAGCATTTATGCGATAGTGTTTCGAGTAAGTTCCTTCGTAGTTTATCTGGAAATACCTGTCTGTCACATATGATTTGATGAGTAGATAGTTTTGATGGGGAAGCTTAAGTTTGACTTTGTATAGGAGCGCAGTATTCCATACTCGATCAAAAGCTTGGCTAATATCTAGGAAGGCAGCTGAGCAAAACTTTTGTTCTTCAAAGCAGCATTCAATTTCTTTAACTACCCTGTGTATCTGCTCTGTAGTTGAATGTTGATTCCTAAATCCGAATTGATGATCTGGGATTAGATCGTTGTCTTCCATTAGAGGTTTTAGGCGTTTAAGTATTAATTTCTCTAGGAGCTTTGATAGGACGGGGAGTAAGGATATTGGTCTGTAGGAAGGTACTTCGTGGATCGGTTTACCAGGTTTGGGTAGCATTATGATTTGGGCAAATTTCCATTGCACTGGGAAATATTGAATTCTAATGACTGAGTTGTATATTTGAGTTATTGCAACTACTGCCTTCTTTGGAAGCTGTTTCAGTATAGTAGGTGTAATTAGATCGTATCCATGAGCTTTCTTGCTATTTGAAAACTTAATTTCTTCGCTGAGTTCTCCAACTGAGAAGTGTTTGGTGGAGATAATTGCAGGGGAGCATTCAAATATGTTAACAGGTCATTTTCTTCTTCTATCGTTGATTGAGATGGGTTTGGTTTGAAGGTATTAGCTAGGTGTTGAGCAAATAGTTCCGCTTTATCATCATTGGATCTAGCTCATGTTCCATTATCTCCACGCAGTGGAGGGATTGCTTTTATAGGTCTCTTGAATTTTTTTGTGGCTTTCCATAATGAGTATTCGTTTTGAGGATGAGGTGTCAAATTTTTGATGTAATTTTGGAATGAATCATTTTTAATTGTGTACTGTAGTCTTTTTATTTCTTTACTTATCTTGTTCAATATATTTTTGTCACTTGGATGTCTTGTATATTGCCATTTTTTTCTGGCCTTTCTTTTTTCAGAGATTTTGTCCCTGATGTATTTTGGGTAGTTTGTGATTGTATTGTTGTTTGGTTTCATTGCGGGTGTTGATTTCCAGGCTGCTTCTTGTATGAGCGTAGTTATTTCGTTAACTGCGGAGTCTATGTCATCTTCTGATTTTAGTGGAATTTTGAGGTTTATGCTTTCATTTAGGTATTTTCTGAATGACAACCAGTCGGTCCTTTTGTTGTAAAGGGTAGTTTTTTGTTCCTTGTGAATTATTGTTGAACTAATTGTTAGTATACTTGGCGAGTGATCTGATGATAAGTCAAAGCATTCAGTTATGTCGACGTAATTCGAAGACATTCCTTTTGTTACAAAAAGGTCAAGCAGGTCTGGAATTTTTGATGTATCTGTAGGCCAGTATGTCGGTTTGCCGGTACTTATGGGTTCATAGCCTTTGTTCACCATTGACAGCTGAAGTTGCCTACCTTTTGGATTAATCAGTCTAGATCCCCATCTAGGATGTTTGGCATTGTAGTCGCCGCCTGCTACAAATCTGCTTCCTAATATTTGGAAATATTCTTCGAAGTCTGTTTTCTTTACTATATGCCTCGGAGGACAATAGACTGCAGCTACCACTAGCGAGCCGTTTGCTTCTTGAATTTTAATGTTAGTTGCTTGTAGGTGTTCCTTTTCGTAGTTTTCTATTTCATAGTGCTTTATTTTGTCGCTTACGAGTACTGCAGTTCCTCCATGGGCAGTGCCATCCGGATGGTTTGTGTAATATGTTTTGTATTTGTGTATTTTGAAATGGCTTCTGTTTGTGAAATGTGTTTCTGATACCAGTAGGATATCAATTTTTTGTTGGCTTAGAAATGCTTCTGTTTCTATCTTGTGTTGTGTTAGTCCATTGGCATTCCACTGTGCTATTCGTAGACTATCCATTACTATAATTTTTTATTAGCGTGGAGAGCATATTAATCATCATGCTGTTTTGGTCCATTAGCTGGTTAAACATAGATTTAAATTCGCGGAGGAAGGGGGCTAGGGATATGTCTTCGATGTTATTCATTGTGTTATCGTTAGAATGATTGGTGGTTGCTTGAGCATAGGTTTTGTCGACGTTGGTTGTTTTACTTTGCCTAGAGAATTCTGTAGTACCCTCGTTGGGGTAGGAATATGTTTGTTTCTTTGGTGGATGGGTCAGTTTTCCTCGAGTTTTTTGAAGTTCTCGATAAATTGAGCAACCTTTGTAGTTAGACGGGTGGGGTCCTTCACATAATATGCATTTTGCTTCTGTGTCCTTGGTTTTTTTACAGTCACTGGTCGGGTGATTGCCTGCGCATTTGACGCAGTAGTAGGGTTTGTTACAGTATGCTTTTGTGTGCCCATATTCTTGGCACCTATTGCACTGCGGTATTTCTTTTTTTTGCCATGGTGCTTCTACTAGGATTTTAGTACTCAGTAGGAGGTCTATTTTGTATATTTCCTTGTTGTTCGGTTTTGGCTCTTGATCTATGAAAAATAGCGGCAATGGTTCCTTTGTTTTCCAGCTTCTTATATTCGTTACATTACGGATTTTAAATCCTAATTTTTCTAGGGCGTCTTTTATGTCTTGTGTTGGAACCGACTGATGTATGTTTTTGATTACCACCCGATATGATCTTTCTTCTCTGGCCTGGTAAGTATGGTATGCAATTTGATTTTGCTTTAGGAGGTGGATGAGTTTGCGGTATGCCTCTGAGGTGCTGGTGTTTACTTTGACTGTATTATTTGATAGTGTTCTACAGGTAAATTCCGTGTTTTGAAGAACGGTTTCAATGGCTAGCACCATAGTAGGGTAATTTACGACATCTTGTATGAACGTGGGGGGTGGCTTGTGTTCTGGAGATGTTCTGTCCGTGATTTCCTGGGAGTTTCCTGGTACAGGTGTTTCATTTTCTAGTGGTGAAAATCTGTTTGATTGTAGTAATCTAGTATTGTTGTCGGTGTTAGGATTTGTGTTGGACCTTTTGCTGGTCTGTTGGGTCTGAGTTCTAGCATCTTCACTTTTTCTTTTTTGCGTTCTCTTCTTACTTGCCATGTACAGCATGCATCATCATAGCTTTGATGATGGTTATTATATGTTGTAGAAATAGGTGGTATGGATGCTGGTGTATGTGTACCAAGTATGTTTGGTTGATATGTGGGGCTTGTTTGCATAGGTGAAGTAATAGAGGTTGTCAGGTATTTAGTTGTTATACATGTTGTCGGATGAGTATATATTGTTGTTGTGGTTGTTGTTGTAACTCTTACTGTGATTGCAGGTACGGGATTTTCGTCTGCAAATCCACCACTTGTCTCCGGCATTGTTTTATCGCTTTTAATTATTTGATTTAGTGTTGTTTTAATGTATGTTTTTTTAAGATTATGTATTATGTTTATTTTATTATGGTTAAATATTACCGCACAAAGTGGTTAGATATGCTCCGCTCAGAATAGACGAACACGTCTGTTCAGCTTGCTAGCTTGGACGAGACTATTACTTAATATGATACCAACTTTATTCAAAAGCTACTATATCACTAGTATGAACAACTGACAAGAATGTTAGTTAATCAGCAGTAATATTGTTGTATTGTTATATATATTGTTATATATATATTGTTAATATTGTTAATGCAACCCGATTATATTTGACGGAGCCGTCAACATTGACGGACTGTCAGTTGACAAAGGTGTCACTTTTGTTTACTGCAACCGGGCACTAAAGAACGAACAACAAGAGTTAAATGCATCACCACTCTTGTAGCCATTTTATACCTTTGTCCTTTGGGTTTTTCTTACTGTTAACTGCCCTTCCAATTGTAATAGTATTACATATAAGTACACCTGTAACCTTCATGTAACATACCTGATGATGGCTTAGTAGCCGAAATACGTATCGTATTTAATAACTTATTTGAAACTTACTTTATATTTAATCATGTTTCAACGAGAGCTTACAGCTAATTCATAGATAATCATAAAATTTACTACTATGAGCATATAAATACCATTGATTTTAAAATTTAGCTAAACCATTTAAATTTCAATTAACAAACAAAAATTAATGAATTAGTTGATATACATATCAGTATTTGCCAAAGACAAATATGATATAGGCACTGTGAAGTTGTATGAAGCTCACATTGATCTAATAATGGACAGATACTGTTATAAACGTACATACAGATGCACAATTAAAGAAAGAAAAAAAATAAAAAATCAGAAAGCAAAGCCGCTAAAAATTTTTTTATAGAAAATTATATAGTCTATTTACAGCCCAAGTAACTCGGGCCTATAAAAGAGAAGTAAGAAAAAAAATCAAGAATGTCCATAGATTTTCCAGATTTGAATAAAATTGTTGTCTCTCAAGCACATTATTTCTCATTGAAGATTATCTATTAGTGAAAACTAGAAACTGCAAAAATCTTTCAACTTAGGACATCAACTCAGCATTTTGGTCAATTCCTCTATAGATACAAGATAGGCACAAAGCTGCTTTCTTAACGCAAAAAGGCAATTTTGAATGGGCTTGCCTAACCTGCGGGTTAAAACCCTCTCCAGAAAAATTTCAAAGAATACTGAGCAGCATTATAAGAAAACAACTCTCCGACTTTTTGGTTAATTTTATGTATGATATCCTGATCTTTTCAAAAACGTTTGCTGAACATATAATTTATATATCAGAACTACTGGAAGCAATACTGAAAGCTTCAGACTAAAATTTTCAAAGTGCACTTTGGCATCAAATTCAGTAAAATACTTGGGCCATGTCATAGAAAGTAATTCGATCAAACCACTGAAAAAATTTTGCGGCTTCGGAAGAACAAAAGAATATCCGTCAGTTCTTGGGAATAACAATTTACTATAAAGAGTTCGAACAAAATATTTCAATACTTCTAGATCCTTTGCACAACATATTAAGAAAGAATTTCCAATTTATCTGGTAAGAAGAATGACAAATATCATTTGAATCAATGAAGTCATAACTATGCTCAGAACCTATTTTGAGAATATATGACCCAGATTTGCCAATCTTCATATACACAGATGCAAGAATAAGAGGAATAGGAGCAGTGTCTAAACGAAAAGAACAAAATTGAGACTACTGGCATATTTCTCAAGAAAACAAAATTAATTTCAAAAGAAGAAAATAGCAATTAACTTAGAATGTTTAACAATAACGGAACCAGTTAAATTTTGGCAACACTGACACACGAAAAAAATTTATAGTTTACTCAGATCATAAACCTTTGGAGAATTTGAATATCAAATCCAAAACGGATGAAGCACTGGAAGATTTAACGTACTATTTGTCTCAATACGACATTGATATGAGATATTCTCCAGGAAAACTAAACCAAGATTGCTTGAGCAGATATCCAGTTGTGGAACCATGTGAAAATACAGAATAAATCTTGAAAAACGTAAATTAGATTAGTCTGGAATAATATAAAAAACGACTAAACGTACAAAATATCAAACACGAACTTGAACTCAAGCATGATATTTATTAAAAGAAGATTAAGAAGAAGAAAAAATTCTTATATCGGAAGAGTTTAGTAAAAACATCTGCAGTGTTTTGCACGCATTTTGGTTAGATCATATTTAGACTATATTTCAAAATAATAATACTTTACTAATTTTAGGAAACCCTATTCACTAAATTATTTTTTAGAATAACTATTAAATTTTGAATTCCAAATTATTTAAATTTTATGTTTTTCTGTTAAAAAATTGACTGGCACAGTAAAAACGATTTATGTTTAAATAATTATAATAAGAACGGGTTTAAATAGCAATTTTCTTGTTTTCGGTACCTTTTTTGAGGAAAAGTTACTAATAAAGGTTGTACAAAATGCGACAATCTATAATTTTTATCCTAATTATTCTCCTGCAAGTATAATCATTTTCGAAGGATCGCAGAAACTACAAAGAGGGACTAGAGCATACATGCACTTCCGGTATTAATATTGTTTTCAAAAATAGGAGATTTTCTGCCAAGGCATGTACAAAACTTAAGTTTCATAATTTTACTTTCAACCGTATAAGCTGTTGAGCGCCCAGATACACAGACACACATACATACATACACACAAACACACAAACACACACACACACATACACAGCTGGACAGCATTCCAAAAATAGTCGCAAGCGTTTCAAGGAAGGTCAAAACCTATATTTCCGATAAAATCTCGAGATCGAAAATTTTCTTGATTTTAATACTTACTTATACCTCGTATAAGAAAGTAAAAATTATAAGAGATGTGCATAAGAGCTACTGTCATAGAAAAGACACAAATGCAAAACAAAATTACACCATATTATGCAGCAACGAATATGATCAACACCGTCAAAATAATATCTGAAGAATGCGCAATATGTATGAAAAATATATCGAAAAAATTTATAAACTTAGGTAAATGTTGCATTTTGGCCCAGAAACACATCAATTTGAATTATTATCAAAAGATACAAGGTTTTAGGTTTCTGTGTCAACAAATAATATTGTTGACCATTTCACACGATATGCATATATTTTAACATCGGACACTATAATCGCCAATGAAAAAACAAATTTATAGCTATTTAGTACAAAACTATGACATTAATATGATTTTATCAGATCATTATCCAAGTATAAACTCAAAAGATTTCAAGGAATTCTTAGATAATAGAAATATATAAATTGAATTTCACCGAAGTAAATGCTTCATGATCAAATGGCCTCAATGCGAGACTGAATCAAATGTAAGTTAACAAAATGAGGTGAAAAACAACAAAAAAAACATAGACAACTAAAAAACGAAAATGCACAGAGAAACCAGACAGATCATAGGGTTACATTCGCTAGAAAAAATTAATTGGAATTTGAGACTATAAGTATTCTACCTATTGGTTTGAAACATAGCCGTACAAACAAAAGTTTGGAAAGAGAGAGATAATTTGCATTAGGAAACACGACAAAGTCACACAATTATAAAATAGAACAATTATATAAGCATAAATAAGAGTGTTAACTGGATGTAGGAGACATGGTTTATGTAAGGATTGGGAACCGATTGAATAGAAGGAATCTAGAGGATTTTAAAATTAGGTCATACAAAATACTAAAGTAAATATCCAATTTATTTTATGAAATCGACACCGGACTTAGGAAATCAGGATCAAACCTCGTCCATATCACCGTATTAATTCCAGTAATTGAAGTCAACCGTTGAACAATTATACACATTGCTACAATTCTTCTACTGGACGTACGGGAGATGTGCGGTTTCATATCTAAATTTTGAAACTGACGCTATAACGGCTGGGATTATCGACATGCGGTGCAGCGGTAAAGACTCAAGTTTTTCAGGAAAAGAATTGAAGCAGGATATATGAAACTTATAAACATATATAATAAGAGAACTACATAAAATAGAGGCTTTAAAAATATTTCCAGCAAAAGATGTATATTTTTGTGGGAAGAATACGAATATGCAAGAATAAATAATCGTCATCAGGAACTGATACAAAATTTGACATTATATGTTCCGTTATACTTAAATTTTATAAATATATATATATATATATATATATATTAAATGGTCGATTATAACGAAATTAAGAAAAGTTCATCGGGCCTCGCCGAGGATCGAACGCAGAGCCTTTGGATTTACGCTCCATTTTTTTATTATTTTTTTTACATTTTCAATGTTCTTTATTATTTTAATTAATAATACATTAATTTCTTAAAAACTAATGTTTGGACAACATGGTTGGTTTTGTAAGAGATCCTACTCACATAGGGAGTGTATATCTGTGTATGTGTGTAATTGCGCTGTGCGCTTGAACATTGTGAAATTGTCTTTGTTAAAAATTTTAATTGTTTTAGTGTATCGGGATTGTAATTTGTGGGACAGGAGGTACCAAAAACCCATATAATTATTTGAAATAATGAAAATTATATTTGTGTAAGCTAACTAACTTAACTAATTTAATATCAATAATATTTTATATAACAAAACATTTTGGATGATTGATGGTACATTTTTTGTGTATGAGAAATGTTTTGTTTAGTGAGGTGTACGGTGTTGTGTGTGTTAATGTTAGGTGTTCTGTACATAGAACTCCCCATGGAATATGGGTAAGTCTTGGTGGAGCTGATCTTTGAGTCTACATGTGGTGTTGTTGTCTTGAATTTGTGTGATGTTTCGTATAAGTGGAATTTAATTAAATTGTGTGTTTTTGTAATATTTCTGTAATGTGTCCTGGTTGTAATCACGGATGTAAGTTATGTTAGTGTCTTCGAGTAATTGTGTTATGCATGTGTATCATCCAGAGCTGCTCGCCATTAGAAGATATTAATTTTGTAGACGCTGCAGTGGTAGTGTGGTGGTGACCGTTGCGTTACACCAGACTGAGGCCGCATACATGATGATGGGGCGAATGATTGCTGTATAAATGAGGAGTTTATTTTTTACAATTAGGGAGCTATTTTTAACAAGGAGAAGATAAAGGTTGCGAATTACGACACAAGCTTTGTAAATTGCGTGTTTAATATATTGGTTGTGTCGTAGTGTTCTGTAGAAGTGTAATCCCAAATATTTTACTTTGCTTATATGTGTGATTTTTTGTTTGTGTATTGCCAGTGGTGTGAATAATCTGCTGTGTGTGAATTTACGTGTAAAGGATATGGTTTTGGTTGTTTTGGTGTTTATTTTTATTTTCCACGTGTCTCAATAGCGTTCTAATTTGTTTATTTGTATTTGTGTTTGCTTTGTGGCTACTTTGGCGCTGAAGGAGTCTGTGTATATTGCTGTGTCGTCTGCGTATTAGGCTGTGTGTGTGTTCTGGAATGTGCGGATGTCGCTAATGTACAGGTTAAAGAGTTAAGGACCAAAGACGCTGCCTTATGGAATTGCTGCTACAATGGATTTACGGTTTGAGAGAGAATTATAATTTTGGTTGTAAAGGATCCGTTTGTGAGGTTAGAGTAGATCAGTTTGGTTATAAAGGGAAGGAATTGGAGGGAGATAAGTTTAGCCACGAGTCCTACTATCCAGACCGTATCGAATGCTTTTTCGATGTCCAGTAGGGGCATGAGCGTGACCTTACTTTTATTGAATTGGGTTGCGATATCGGTTGCAATCCTGCATACCTACTGCATCGCGCAATGTCTGGCTCGAAAGCCAAACTGGTTATCAGGCGTGAGCTTTTGTCCTGTGTCGATATCGTCGACCCGGGAGAGGATGATAATTTCGGTAATTTTGGATAGATGGTTTAAAGGGTTTATAGGGCTGTTGCTTGTGGGTGCAGATGGGACTTTTCTTGGTTTAAGGATTGGATGGACTGAAGCAGTTTTCCAGGCAGCTGGGAAGTGATGCAGTAGAACGGTAGCCAAGCACTCTAGCCCCGTAGCCATGGTGCTTGCTGTATTAACGGCTATAACTTTGTCACAAAGTTTTCTCTACTTCTTTAGTACAGCGAGTTGACTGCTATGGTCATTACCGCTGTATTCTATTGTTTGATGAAAACATGAAAGGGGTAGAAGTGGCTCATATATGTCGTGATATACGAAATAGCAAATTAACAATTGCAGTATTTTAGATTTTAACTGCCTCATCCGCCTTAGTTTTGAAAGGTATCGGTAATTTATGTTTCTGTTAAAAAATTCTTATTTCTAAGCTATCAAACAACGTTTGACATGCCAGTTTTATTATTGCTTAGATAATCTACTAGAGGGTTTGATAAGTAAATATTAGTTGCCAGCTCAAACGATAGTATACTTAGTTCTATTTTTAGGATTTATTGAACATTTTTCTTTTTAACTGTACTTCTTCTCTCTTTTCATCATTTTTAACTCATCAATAAGAGTACAAATTTTATATTTTATGCTCCACTGCTCTACCACTTGAGCTACGAAGCCTACAATGAGTGGATTGATGAATTTTTCTCAAATTCAAATTCTAGTTCTGGCCTAGCGTAGTTACAAGTTCATAACAGTCATTTATTCTATACATTACGTTGCGCAGTAGGAGAAAAGCCCAAAAACGTGGCCTAAACCCCAATAAATAAATTTTTGAAATGTAGATACTTGAGTAGTCAGTCAAGTAGAGGACTCATTACTGCATTTCATTGTGAAAGGGGAGACTCCTTGACCGTTTACTTTCGTCGCTGTGTCAGTTAGAAGTTACCCTTCGTGGAGAAGGTACGCGTCGCGCGCTTAAGTGACGAATGTAACGGTGACTTCGAAAAAACATAAATTTCAAGAGAAGTGTTCAATATCAATTCTGCGACATGGATACGACTTCCGGATGTATGTAGAAAATACTTTTACATTGTCTGACTCTAAACTTGATGTATAAATTATTGAAATATAGTATAAACTTCTGCATAAATAAAACTGAATAATTTGGAATACTTATATTTTCAACTAATCGAAAAGTCAGATATTTTGTCACATTTTGCAAGGGTCAAAGTCCAAGCCTTTAGTTTATTGTATGACCTTGCTAAATTTAAAAAAGTTACCCGCGGAAAACGAGCGTCTTGTCCGTTATGATTTTTTTTTGCATCGTGCGGCAGGCGACCGTGCAAGCGGCACCGTTGAGCAGCCTCTACCTATATATATTTATTTAGTAAGCAAAGCTTTCTTTCATCCAAATCCATGTCAACATTATATTTCTTATGTTTTTTTAATTAATTCAAATATTGCGGTTATCTATTTGTTAAATACATGTACATTTTTCAAGTTATTGTAGCAATTGAACATTTTATCTCATCCTTCAACACCAATTTTCTTTAATTTTATGTCTCCATTACGGGATCCAGTTACGAAGGATTTGAGCTCTCAAGAAAAGAAGTATTTCTGATGATCAGTCTACATTTATACGACACATTCGTTTCCTTGATAGAGTTTATAGTAAATAAAATATACGAGGAAAGAGAACGTACAGTCGTAGTTCTTGTGGACTCGAAACAGACTTTTTCAATACTCTTCAATGAAATTAGAACGAGGTAGCAACAAGCTCACAGAAAATTGGGCATTTTTATCAAGAATAACGGTGAATGGCTTAGCGAGCAGGTATGTTTTGCCGTACTTACAAACACTCTACGGACAAACACAGGTAATACAAGTGGCCGCTCGTCCCTTGAGTTTACAATGTCCAGCGATAGGTCAAAACGAAGGAAGACGAAATAAATTCGTACATCGTTCAACGCGTTCGGGTTAGCATACGCTACTCAAATGAACCTTCGCTCTTCAGGACAATTAGACGCTGCAAAAGTTGTTAAGGACGTAACAATGACGAGTCCTTTAAGAGCTTCTTAGCATCGTAAAGCATATTCAGCAACGGATGAAATTACTTTATCCGAAGATTCTGCACTTTCCGCTATGATTGATTATAAATTCTCAAAGAGTACTTACGAAGGGAAGAAAAGATTAGGCAAGGAAAGTAACTGTAAGCTATATCCGTCTTACGAAAGTGTGATGAAAGCAAAGAAGCGTGGTTTTCCACCGCGTGACGCCATCAGGATTACAGAGATGAGTGCAGAAGTCCAACTACAGGCATTTTTGGACCAAACAGTTGAT
>OX063288.1:11446326-11511326 GCA_944039245.1 Nebria salina
TCGCAATGACAGAAAAAACAGTTATACTTTGAAAAAGTCTGCAGAATTATACGGCCTATCAAAAATATCACACTTGAGTAAATACCTATCTGTTTTTAAAATTGAATGTGTTAGGCCCAAAGAAACTAAGTCAGGGTGAAAAGGAATACACAAACGGGGATGTAGCAAGGTTATGAAATGTGGCTCCTGCGGAAGAACCGGGGCATAAATGGTAATAGTAAGGGAGCATTACGGATTGGCAGGACGATTTGAGAAAGCAATATAAGGTATTTATAAGATGGATCGCAGTATGACTGTGCTTCTATCTCTGCGAGTATTTGTGCTTAATACCATACCACTTATTTCTGTATGCGATATTTAATTGGAAGTTTTATAAAAAATGCAATCAAAATGTCATACCAAACATTTTATATAAGTAGAAATGTATTACTCAATAGATAGACGAAATATCTTCCAGCATAAATTCTTTAATATCTTCATATTTTGAATAAATCACTTATCATTAAAATGTTTTTTTAAAACTATTTTACAAATTATCTAAACTAGATTAATAGGAATGGTTAATATGACTTATCTAAAAAAAAATTTCAAACATATATAACTATGCTCACATAAATAAAATGTTTAAGAACTTCAATATTCTGAATATACATATAATCTATATTTACTTTCTCATACGCAGTATAAGTAAGTATTGTAATCATGAAAAATTTTGAACTCGAGATTTTAACGGAAATATACGTTTTGACCTTTCCTGAATTGATTCCGACTATTTTTGGAATGACGTCCGTATGTGTGTGTGTCTGTGTGTGTTTATCTTCTCTACAGCCTAAACGGTTGAAGCTAAAATTATGAAACTTTAAACTTAGGATTTGCATATGCCTGGGGTGTGCACCTATTATTTTTGAAAAAAATATTCAAAGCGGAAGTGCCTGTTTACTCTAGTCATTTTTTACAGTTTCTGCAATTACTCAAAAATGGTTACAGTAACAGAAAAATTGTATGAACGAAAATTAAGGGTATTTATATTAAGCACAACTTTTGTTGGAATTTTTTTTCCAAAAAGGGTACTGGTTTCAAAATAAAATTCTGCTTATTATATATATTTTTACATAAATCGTATCATCTGCGCCTGTCAATTGTTTAACAAAATAGACATAAATAATTTGAAGTTTGACATTTAATATTTATTCAAAGAAATATATTTAGTGTAAAAGCAATCTAAAGGTTAGAACAAATATTATAAATTAGATAAATAATGAAACTACGATGTGGTTTAACCCATATGCGTATAAGAAAGTTCGGTGCATGACACTGCAGATGTTCTTAAGTACGACAGACGACTTCTGCTTGGTAGCTGAAATGTACATTACGTTTCTATAATATATTGTGAAGGAAAGTCTTACTCGTTTTGTTTCTTTAAATGTTTATTAACTTTTGAGATATTTGTTATGTACAATGTTTATCTATTTGATTGCAAATCAAACATTTTTATTTCAAGTGCTGCCTATTCGGAGATTGTTTTAAAATTGCCATACTTGTCTAGCATAATCATACACTACTGGCTAGAATATTCTTTCTAAATATTGAATTATCTTTACGAATTTTTAACAAAACATAAATTGAAAGATTCTCAATAATTGTTTCAACTGGTTCGATTGAACACATTCAAGCATATAGGGTAAGGTTGCTCAAGTCGTACCCCATAAGGGAAAAAGCGTATAAAACCTAGGACTTATAAAATAAATAAAAATAAAATGTGTTGTTCACTAGCTGCACTAATATTGTAGTTATTTATTATAAAGAAAATAAAAAATCTATATTCTTTCACGTAAAATAAACTAAATCTTTAAAAAGTTACATCGGTACGACTAAACAAACCGGTTTCCTAAGTCGTATCACCTATAGCCTAAGTCGTACCTAAGGATTAAATTAAGCAACAAATGAATGAAAATTTATTTTTTATTAATTACTTTATTAGATACATAATCAAACATCACATGTATATTTTTTTTGTTCTTTTATCATCTCCAGCGCATAAATCGTGAGCACATAATTTTCATTTCAAGCAATTTATCATGTTTCCTCTCGATCTACTCAACAAATATAACAAAACCAATTACTTTTCATCTTTTTAATTTTTAATACCATTCCTTTTTATTATTACTGCATTTCTTTTATTTGTCGCATTTTTTTCATTTTCATTACAGTACGATATAGGAATCTCCAATGGGTACGACTTAAGACACGGCACAAGTTAACATTAAAAATAAACAATCAAATATTGAATAAAATCAATACAATTTCGTTTCGACCAAACGATTATATATATTCTTCTGAATTTATATTTCATAAGAAACATAATTTTATCAATAATTAACTTGCAATATTAACTTTCAAACAGATGCAGAAAATTATAAAAAAATTGAAATAAACTAACTTGATGAGAGGATTTATAACAAACCACTTTTATAGCAGAAAATGACACTTAAAACATTTGGTTGACTCAGATATATATTTCTTTTTGGTTGTATGCGCGGTTGTCTGCGCAGTTCGTTCAGAACTCGAGTGGTACGATTTAAGCACTGGTACGACTTGAGCAACCTTACCCTACGTAAATGTGATACATACGTTTTTATTACCGACATATAAATAAAATGAAAATCATTAAATAATTATTTTAGATTTTATCAACTACTGGTAATTTTATTTGTCTAAACCAAAGTACTAATAACGTCATGACGCCTACGTAGACCATCGACTTCGTTAAATTATGACAAAATCGCGTGAAAGCTGTCGATTTACTAACACCATCTGCCGTACACGCTAAGTGGCACGACGCGCATACACCCTCTTACCGTTTACCCTAAACGTCGGCCAACGGGATTCAGTATGGGGGTCAGTTCCAGTCAGTGTGAGTGCGTCCGACAGCCATCATTTGTTACTTTCTCAAGTTGAATGCTATAAATGTACAAAAGCGTCCGCTTCGCTAATCGTCTGTTGCCCGCTACCGTTCAATGCATAAGCAAATCACAGCTTACGTTTGTTTGGCCGACATACCATTACATATTAATAGGCATCTGACCGGACAATTTAATCATTACAAATGCCAGTCAGCCGATGAGATTTATATACCACTGCATATGGTATGGTAGTTACGAACTTTCGAATAAAGCCATAATATATATTATAAACATAGTCTGACAAATATTTTTCACGAATGTTTTATAAATTTTATATATTCATTTTAATTATGAGCTTAGGTTACTTGTAGTAATAAATATGAATGTTCTACAAGCGTAAACGTGAAAAATGTTTCTTCTGTTATAATCGGTGAAAAATGTACAAAGTAACAAATCTTAGTTAATATTTATATATAAATAATAGCTAGGGAACTTTACGACATTCTTCTTTGGCTGAGAGAAACAGTATTAAACAGCTAGAGGAGTTTAAAACATTCAGCAAAGTGGCGAAGAAAAGCTGAAAGAGTAAGATATTTGGAAACTGGACCGTTACTATGCTATTCCGTGATGTTTAGGGATTTATATTATACACAAAGACATATTTTGAAATGAGCTGTAAAACACAATGGAAAGCACGCTAGGGTCATACGCTAGCGGGCACATACAGTTTGGTACTTTAATTTCAGCTGGACAACTGCGTTCATATTATTGTCTATAATTACACAATATAACAGATAGACCATTTTAATGGCGGTATTCGTGTTAAGAAAAATGTAACAATAGATGTTGCACCGAGTATATGTTTAAGCTACCTGGTGTTTGTCTATGGTAAATTTTCCTTCAACTGGTTCACGGGGCGGTCGGAAGACATTTTGAGGTTCGGGAAAAGAGGAAATATTATACAATTTACATACATTTCTACTTTCTTATATGCAGTATAAGTATTGTAATCATGACAAATTTCGATCTCGACATTTTAACGGAAATATACGTTTTGACCTTCCCTGAATCGATTCCTTCTATTTTTGGAATCTGTGTGTGTGTGTGTGTGTGTGTATTTGTGTGTTTGTGTGTGTGTGTGTGTGTGTGTGTGTGTCTGTGTGTGTATGTGACGTCTAAAGGGAAAATTATGAAATTTTAAACTAAAAAATTATATGTGCCCGGCAGGATAAACCTTTTATTTTTGAAAACAATATTCCGACCGAAAGTGCAAGTTTACTCAAGACATTTTTTGCAGTTTCTGCAATAACTCACAAATAGTTTCAGTTACAGAAAAATTTTTACAACTTTTATTCGAAACATTTTTTTCCAAACGGTAACCCAAACGAGAAAATGGCTCTTGAAAATTCTTCTTATTCTATTTAGTTTTGCGCAAATCGTATCATCTGCACCTGCCCAAAAGCGTTTAAGAAATTTCGGTGTATGACACTGCAGATGTTTTTTATAAGCAAGACAGTAGCCGATACCAATTTTAATAATTTCTGATCAGCGAGCGTATATAGAAATATAGTTTTCACTTTCTCATACGCAGTATAAGTAAGGATTGTAATCATTAAAAATGAGATTTTCACGGAAATATATATACGTTATGTTCTTCCCTGAATAGATTTGAAATAATTTTGGAATGAAGTTATTTAGTGTGTGTGTGTGTGTGTGTGTGTGTGTGTGTGTGTGTATGTGTGTGTGTGTGTTTGTGTGTGCGTGTTTGTGTTTGTGTGTGTGTGTGTGTGTGGGTTTGTGTGGCTGTGTTTGTGTGTCTGTGTGTGTGTATGAGCGCTCTACAGCCTATACGGTTGAAGGTAAAATTATGAAACTTCAAACTTAAGATTTTTATATGCCTGGCCAGAAAACCATTTATTTTTGAAAACAATATTCAAACTGAAAACTAACAAAAAAATTGTTGAAACAAAAATATAGATATTAGCATTTTGAACAACCTTTATTTGATACTTAATATCAAATATGGTACCGGAAACCAAATAATGACTTTTGAAATTTATTCTTATTTTAATTAATTTCACATAAATTGTATCAACTGTGCCTGCCAATTGTTTAACAGAAAAACAAAAAAACTTAAATAATTTGATGTTTGACATTTAATATGTATTCTAAGACATATAATTAATGAAACAGGGTGCCAAAGGTTAGTAAAATGTTATTAATTAGAAAAATGTGATATGTTTTGACCCATAAACGTAGAGGAAAGTGCAATGCATAGCACTGTGGATGTCTTTTATAAGCTTACAATTTCACGCAGCAGTTTTGTATTTTGTTAAACTAAAGAATTTTATTATTTTGATAATAAAATATCATTTTTAATTATGAAATATGTTAGTAAATTAATATTAAATGTGTTTTTTTTACAAAAGTAATCGAAAAAAATTAATTATTTAAAAATATAACATCTGCAGTGTCATGCACCGAATTTTCTCATACGTATTTGGGTTAAGCAACATCGTTGTTTCATTATTTTTCTAATTTTTAATATTTGTTCTTTTTGATCGCTTTTACACTGAATATATTTCTTCGAATAAATATTAAATGTCAAACTTCAAATTATTTAAGACTATTTTGTTAAACAATTGACAGGCGCCTGTGATACGATATATGTAAAAATAAATATAATAACCTGAATTTATTTTGAAAAAACTACTCTTATTGGAAAAGAAATTTGAACGAAAGCTGTACCTTTAATTTTTTTTCATGCAATTATTCTGTAACTGTAACCATTTTTGAGTAATTGCAGAAACTGCAAAAAATGAACATAGAAAACAGGCACTTCCGCCTTGAATAATTTTTCCAAAATAGTTTTTCTGCCTCGGCATATACAAATCTTAAGCTTGAAGTTTCACAATTTTATCTTTAACCGAATAGGCTGTAGAGCGCTCAGACGCATACACACACACACAAACGGACGTCATTTCAATAATAGTCGGAATCGATTCAGGGAAGGTCAAAACGTATATTTCCATTAAAATCTCGAGATCGAGAATTTTCATGATTACAATACTTACTTATACCGCGTAAAAAAATGTAAAAATGATTAAGAATTACAAATAATATATAGAAGGTACTTTTAGAAAAGATAACGAAGTGCACAAATATGTAGAGAGACAACAATCAAACACTATAGAAATTGTTCTTGACTTCACGCGTAGACAAAATTAAAAATATCTACATACATGCAACTCGTATATATAATAAATTTCTGAAGAAGTAATGCATTATCATAAACTAAATTATAATTAAATCATCAGATCATTTTTATCATAATCACTCCATGCATGAAACATAAACATGAAATATAAGCATACTAGGCACAAGTGCTTATTTGTAAATTTTCAATTAAATTCCTATTCCTACTGTTTATTTATTTTAACCAAGCAAATTAAAGTGCGAATGAACCTCCCTGACTCAGTATTTGGCAGCAGCCCATATCAAATAATATAGCAGTAATACTTAGATACATACATATTTAATGCTTATTCCTATCAAATGAGGTGGCAAAAACAGTTTACCATCATTCACATTAAGGATAAACATTATTACTATATTTAATGAATTCTCAGTAAGAAACTTGCTAAGATAATTTTAAGCAGTTGAAAAAGTAACGGATACGGCAGGGATCGAACCCGCGACCATCGGTTTTGCGCCGATCGCTCTAACCACCTAAGCTACGCATCCACTGACCACAACCGTCTCTCTTTTCTGAGAATTCATTAAATATAGTAATAATGTTTATCCTTATTTCAAGTACTGTGCGGGTTTCCGTAACCAAGTAGCCTACGTTACAATTGTTCGTTGTCAATATCACTGTGTGAAGTCTTCGAATGTATTTGTTAACACTTTGGCATTTGAAGCAGTTGCAAAAGAGACGGCTGTGGTCAGTGGATGCGTAGCTTAGGTGGTTAGAGCGATCGGCGCGATTAAAACATAAGCTCCCTTATCAGACCCTTCAAGTCTTTAGCAAGCGCGTCCTTGAGAACACGTAGCATTAATTAACTAATCCGAATTGCGGAAACTTAGTCGTCTTGAAGAATCTGAAACATAATTCCATTTAAAACAACAAAAAAGTGAACATAACCACAAACAAACGTGACACATGGGCTGGGGTCACCTTCAGCAGTGTTGCCAACCTATGTCAAAAAAATAAAAATATAAAATTTTGTAAATATTGTAAATATTAATTAAGGTAGTTTATAAGTATGTAAAATGTTAAATGGGTTTTCTGGCACCTCCTTTCCCATAGAAGCAATCCTAACACATCAAAATTGTATATAAAATCATAACATTTAGACATCTACACAATTATCTGTAATTACACACAACACAATCACACCAAGATTTACACCCTTGTGAGTAGGAACTCTTATAAATACCCGCATATGTTCCAAATATATGTTATTGTTAATAAATGTATATGAAATGTATTTGTTAAAAATATAAATAAAGTCTTTTGAAAATGAAAAAAAAAAAAATGAAAAATGATCGGCGCGAAACCGATGGTCGCGGGTTCGATCCCTGCCGTATCCGTTATTTTTTCAACTGCTTAAAATTATTCTTAGTATGTTTCTTAATGAGAATTCGTTAAATATAGTAATAATGTTTATCCTTATTTCAAGTACTGTGCTGGTTTCCGTAACCATGTAGCCTACGTTACAATTGATCGTTGTCAATATCACTGTGTGAAGTCTTCGAATGTATTTGTTAACACTTTGGCATTTGAAGCAGTTGAAAAAGAGACGGTTGTGGTCAGTGGATGCGTAGCTTAGGTGGTTAGAGCGATCGGCGCGGCGCATACGAAGTTTTACCTCTATACCTAGCAGACGTGTACACTGAGAATTGTTAGAAACAAGTTCAACGTAGCTCAAAATTGTTTAAACAATTAGTTTTCGTTCATACCGGAGATTCAAGTGAAATTTCAAGCCATACTGGCCTCTACGCCAAGGCACAATAACACCTCCACTGAAAACCACCGTAGGAAAGACATACTCGACTCGCCATCCCCATCGTCATTCCTGGAGATCCTCCCGCGGACTTTCGACTTCTCCAACCAAGAACCGATTCCTCATCTAGACTTGGATTCAAGTGGAGAAAGAATAAGACCCATAGAGGGAGACGAGCCTCCCAACCACCCTCGCAACGGAGCTGCATCAGAGCTAACCACCGCCGGACAAGGCAAAACAAAAACTCGGGTAAGCCTATTGTTTGCCCTTAAAGCCTCAGTTCGCCCGAGGGAAGATGGCCCATCCGAAGAGAGGATCTTTAAAGCTCTCCGAAAAACCGCCAGACTCCACACCAAACCGCTAATTCCCACGAACACCCGAAACAAATACCATCCCCTAACGGACAACGAGACCAACGATGATTCAGACACAGACGACAACGCAGACCCAGAACCCAAAATTTCGAAACCCCGTCCGCCCCCACCTATAATCTTCCCCACAATACCAAATAACGCGACAAAACTAACAAACTATATACAAACCTTTGCTACAAAAGGTTACCACATAAAATATACAAACAATAATACAAACATATACATACACAACGAACAGGAAAGACAAAACATAATTACGGACCTGGACACTGACTTAGACAACCACTACTACACGTACACCAACAGAGAGACTAAAACACACGCATTTGTGCTCAGGGGCCTTGACAGTGCGCCGGAGCCAGAAGAGCTACGCATTGAACTGATCGCCCAAGGGATCAGCTCCAACAAAAATTTCGTAATGCGTAACACAAGGCGCCCACTCTACCTAATTACGACATCAAACATACACACGGTCAAATCTTTAAACAATAACGTGAACACCAAATTCATATTCCATGTGAAGGTAGAGTGGGAACGCCACATAAACAAAAAACAGCTGATCCAGTGCCATCACTGCCAACAGTGGGGTCACGCTACGGCGAACTGCAGGCTCCGCCCCCGATGCCTAAAGTGTGCGCAGAGCCACCTGACGCAAACGTGTACCAAGCCCCGGACACTCAAGCCACATGCGCCAACTGCGCTGGTTCACACCCGGCTAACTACATCGAATGCCCGGTATATTTGAACAAAATAAAGACATTAGAATCAAACAAAACTAGGACTAACACTAACACTAACTTGACGCTCCCATCCCTCCTTAAAATCACTGGAACCAAACAAATACCCAAACACTCCCTCCAAAACAGATCTTCCTCTCCAAAACAAAAGACTTCCCGACGCTCCCGAACCCTAAACAATTTACCCGACGTCACTCAAACAACATACAGCCACAACAACAACAAATATACTCAAATAAAATACAACCACATCAACAACAACCACAACAACAACAAGGACAACGAAACCATACACCTCAAACCCAACAACAACCACCCATGGCCGATATCACGGAGTTGTTTGCAGAGATGGCCAAACTCAGCGCCACAATAAACATACCAAAAATGCTTGCAGCGATAAAAGACTTAAACGTAGCGCTATCCAAAGCCAATTCAAGCAACGAGCACTTTACTATATTTTTATCATTCGCGCAAAATGTGCACACATACAATATTTAAACACAAAACAACACTAAACATCTGCTCATGGAACGCCAAGGGAGTTATGGGTAAGGCAGGTGAACTTACACACTTTCTCCAAACACACAACATACACATCTGCCTACTTAATGAAACTAAACTCAACAATACACACAAATATAAGATACACAATTACACAATCTACAGAGCTAACCGACCACACCAGGGTACGACCCCCGCGGGAGGCGTTGCAATTCTAGTTAAACACAATACACCACACACGCTAACACCTAACCCTCAGACCACACTAGAAACTCTCAACATAACAATCGAAGACAACACAATAATCTACGCTGCCTACAACAAGCCACTAAACAACATGACACGCGCAGACCTCTCAACACTATTACATAAAAACAAAACACTAGTGATTGGTGACTTTAACGCGAGACAGACGGACTGGGGATCCCACAAATACAACACTAATGGCCTCACACTCAGAGCATACATAAACACATACGCCGCTATCATACTCAGCCCTAACACAACTACACACTATCCTGCAAATGGAAGTACAACGTCCATAATAGATATCATCATAAACAAAAACGTCCAAAACATCACTCACCCCATTTCACTTCCCGAGCTTAACTCAGATCATAACCCCATCATACTTCACTTAAACAACCGCAACACTGAATACACTTCCAAAACCATCACATCATACAAACACACAAACTGGGCATTCTTCCGAAAAACACTCGACACGATCATCCCCATAAACAACCAAATACACACAACACAAGACATAGACACACAAATAGAGCGATTCACACATGCTATAAATATAGCAAAACAAAAACACACGCAACAAATCAAAATAAATCCTCACAAACTTACACTCCCACAACACATAACACAATTAATTAAACAACGCAATCACACCAGAAGACTATGGCAGAGGACACACATACACACATATAATACCCACCTAACTTCATTAATCACACAAATAAAACATCAAATAAAAACACAAAAAAAACTACTTGGTCCCTTAAACTTGCCGCCCTCAACCCCAACGATAACTCTCTCTGGAAGCTAACTAAAACACTTAAAAAAGCGTACACCACAATACCAACACTCACACATAACAATAACATAGCCATCACAGACGAACAAAAAACGGAAATGATAGCTAATACCTTTGAACAAATACAAGTAACACACACCTCAAATACACCCACACAACATAATATCACACAAGACACACTACAATACTTATTAACCCCGCATCACACTGACGCAAAAACGCTCACCAGACTCCTTACTCCCCCATCCGAACTTACCAAAATAATCAAAACCCTACCTAACCAAAAAACCCCCGGCCCAGACCTAATAGAAAACCTTATCCTTAAAAATCTGTCAAGAAAATCCATTATCCAACTCCATTACATAATTAACGCCATCATCAAACTGCACCACTTCCCAGCTGCCTGGAAAACTGCTACAGTCCACCCAATCCTGAAACCGAGCATAGATCCCCACCTACCAACGAGCTACCGCACCATCAGCCTTTTAAATACCCTATCCAAGATCACCGAAAAAATCATCCTTTCCCGAGTCGACGATTTTGACACCGGACTACATCTCATACCTGACCACCAGTTTGGTTATCGAGCTAGACATTGCACGGTGCACCAGGTGTGCAGAATAGCAACCGATATCGCGACTCAATTCAACAAACATAAAGTCACGGTCATGACTCTACTGGACATATAAAAAGCCTTCGATACGGTCTGAACAGTAGGGCTCATGACCAAACTCATATCTTTCCAATTCCCTCCCACATTAACCAAACTAATATTCTCATAGCTCTCAAATCGATCCTTCTCAAACAAAATTAACTCAACACATTCAACCCCTAAACCCATAGTAGCAGGAATCCCACAAAACAGCGTCCTTGGCCCCAAACTTTTCAACCTATACATCAGTGATATCTCCACCTTCCAGAACACACGCATAACACAATACGCAGACGACACCGCAATCTACACTCACTCTTTCAACGCACAAATATCTACAAAACAAACACAAATACACATAAACATCTTAGAACAATACTTGCAAAAGTGGAAAATTAACATAAGCAAAACACAAACACAAACAAAACCGAAACCATAGTCTTCACACGTAAATTCACAAACAACACAATACTCACCCCACTTAAAATACACTCACAAAAAATCACACCCACAAATACAGTCAAATATTTAGGAATACATGTACACAGAACACTTAAACACGGCCAACATATTAAACACGCATTAACCAAAGCCCACGCCGTCCTGTTCAATCTGTATCCTACTTATCAAAAACAGCTCACTTTCCATAAAAAACAAACTTCTCATTTGCACCGCAATTATTCGCCCAATCATCACATACGCAGCCCCAGTCTGGTGTAACGCACCGATCACCACCACACTACCCTTGCAACGCCTACAAAACAAGTGCTTTCGGCTGGCCACCAGTTCTGATAGATACACCCGAATAACACAACTACACGAAGACACTAATATACCATACATTACAGATTACATACAAGAAACATCACAAAAATTTTACAAAAACACTCAAAATAATTCTATCACACTTATAAAAAACATAACACAAATCCGCGACAACAACACTACATGTAAACTCGTACACAGGTTACCCTACCAAAACTTGCCTATATTTCTAGAAGGGTTTCATGAGCAGAACACTTAACACTAACATGCACAACAACACTGTACACTATTAACACACACGCACACTACATAACACAAAAACAAAACATATTCTCATTCACAAAAATTTGTTCATCTATCACCAACAATCGTGTATTTATTTTAAACTAGTTAAGGGGGATACTGCTTTGGCCGTTTCAAAAAATTGAATTTTTTTTGCGCTTAAAAGATACTTTGGAATGTGTAGAATATAAGTTTGTATGTTGGAACCCGAACCGGATTTTTATTCAAATTGAAATAGCCGATCTCTTAGAATCGCAGATTGCAGCTAAATGTAAAATATGCATGAAGTTTTGACTTGTCAAAACTTTAAACGCGATTATCTCGAAACAGTATTTTTCAAATTTGCGTGCACGGTATCTCCCACAATTTTCATCGGATTGCCGTCATTTTCTGTGTCATTTACGCGCAATTTAAAAACGCACCGTAATATCGTACGGCATTTTTAAATTTGCTTCGAAATTTTGCTTGGCAACCACTTTTATGCTCGATTTTTGCGTCAAATTCGTACCGCAAAGTTCAAATAGCCGCCATTCTTTTTAAAATGCGAAATTCAAAAATCGGATACGATTTTACGGTTATAAATTTTATGTAGATTATAAATCCTCATCGATTTTGTTCCACAAGTTACCGTTTTTGCGTTCTCGTGCACGCAAAAATTGTTTTCATGGCGTGCAGGGGCTACTTTGACGCCACCGTGAAAACTTTTTTTATAAAAATAAATGTTCTTAAAAGTAAAAATTCTGATATTTTCATCTTTTAACTTCCCAAGTCTTTTTAGCTTTTAGTTCTTCCGATATACCTCGCCTAAGATACTCCTTGTTTTTGGGCGTCCAAAGCAGTATTCCCCCTTAAGTTAGTATGTATGTTTTAACCAAAGTATTGTTTTCAATAAATTTAAGTGAGTTTTGTGGTACCTCCTTTCCCACAAAACACAATCCCAACACTCAATGTAAAACAAAAATTTATAACAAAAACAATAACACAATGATCAAGCGCACAACGCAATAATACAAATACTCAGATATACACTCCCCTTGTGAGTAGGAGCTCTGATAAAAACCAACCATGTTGTCCGCACATTAGTATTAAGTGTTAATGTAACATAAGTAAAATAAATAAAGAAAATTGAAAATGAAATGAAACTGCTTGACTACCGTTCTAGAGGTCCGCGGTTCGATTCTTGGCTGCGAACGATCCAACTTATATTTTATTTTCGGATCGAGGCAGGTTTTTTCGCAAGCCTCGAAACGTTTAATTAGCAGCCGAGTATATATACAGGCCCTAGTTGAGCCGTAAAATCACTCTACACCGAGTATCTAAACCGTGGCTTTCCTGGTCGATACCTAGTGATCCGAGATTTTACCGAGATTGTCTTGACCGTGGTTTTTCTGGTCGACACCGTGGTTTTCAAACCGCGTGGTGAATACGAGACGTTTGCGTACGTCATCCACACCGTTTCTTTCCGTTCTCTTCACGCCTAGCGGCAGCCGTGGTTTCCCTGGCAGTACCACCTAGGTGTAGTTTCCGACCGTTTCTGTTAACCGTTCTTTTTATCGGTTCGCGATATTTTCGTTCGCGTAGCTTCGCGTTTCTTTTACCGTGCCTAGCAGCAGCCGTGGTTCTCCTGGCAGTAGCTAGGTGTAGTTTCCGACCGTTTCTGTTAACCGTTCTTTTACCGGTTCGCTTTATTCTCGTTCGCGTAGCTTCGCGTTATTTTGACCGTGCCTAGCAGCAGCCGTGGTTCTCCTGGAAGCAGCTTGGTATAGTTTCCCACCGTTTCTGTTAACCGTTCTTTTACCGGTTCGCGATATTCTCGCCTCCGTAGCTTCGCGTTGCTTTAACCGTGCCTAGCGGCAGCCGTGGTTCTCCTGGCAGTAGCTAGGTATAGCTTCCGACCGTTTCTGTTAACCGCTCTTTTACCGGTTTGCGATATTCTCGCTTCCGTAGCTTCGCGTTACTTTTCCCGTGCGATTTTTGTTCTTTTAGCATCTAGGGCAAATACTACACCGTTCCCAACTAGCGGACATGTTACCGGCTCGTGCCATGTCCGGATTTTAGCTATAACTTCGAGCATACACCGTCACCAGCACCGACAGAGTCCTCTGTATATCCTTTAGGGTGAAACCAAGGATTGAATAAAAGCCACGATCTAAATAAACCAAGAGTTTTCTTTCAACAACCCTGAACCTTCCCACTGCAGCTATCCCCGTCAACCCCTCTAGTAAGTGCGACCATAAAGCCGTATCCGCTGAAGGCGCCCGAGCACTAGGCAACCAGCACACACGAGAGGGATACATTGTTACGTGGGCCACACCAGGCCAGATAGCGTCACAATATATATATATATATATATATATATATATATATATATATATATATATATATATATATATATATATACATACATATATATATATATATATATATATATATATATATATATATATATATAAATATATATATATATATATATATATATATATATATATATATATATATATATATATATATATATATATATATATATATATATATATATATATACTATGGCTATTATGGCTATCATAGAGATTGTTATATAACTCCTCCCTCCTTAGAAACGAGCCTCTTCTTGAAGGTGAGTATCGTTTGAATTTTCGGGTACAACCTGTATATTGGTTTTCTTTCTTCTTAAAATTTTTATTACGAAGTAAGATAATACGGTTGTTATGGTGACGATGCAAATGGCAATAGTCCCTGTGAGTGATCGTTGGATATTCTTGAATTGGTAAAATTGGGTTGATCGGAATTTTATCGAGCTTGAGATTTTTCAAATTAAATTTCAGGTGTGAAATATTATTTTTGTTAATTTTAAATTGTATATTATTTAATATTAATGGCTTGCCAAATGTTGTATCTTGGAATGGTAGTCTTCGTTGATTAAAATATATTTCGCACTTATTTTCGTTAATTAGGTATATCCCTTGTAGGGAATTTATTTCCTCTTTGAGTTGGCTGTTAATGCGGAGTTTTACTTCTCTTGGGAATATACCTAAGTATTGGTTAATTTCCGGGTTGATCTCAATGTGGTTGTTTTCGATATTTAATTTTGTTTATCGACATTGGCTGGCGTTTTGATTTTGTAGTATCTGTTGCTGACATGCATCTGGTTCGTAGATCGTGATAAGTTGGCTCGGACACTGATATGGTTTACTCCGAATACACATACCATTCAGAGGTTTTATTTCATTAGCATTTGATTTTAAGAAATATTTAATGCTTTGGATTATTGTTACGAATTCTGACTCATGTCTTGTGGGCAATGGGTACAAGTAGAATAGTTCGTATTCCTTATCGAAATTGATTGGAATTGAAATAAAATAAATAATACGTGAGGAATCGATTTTACAATTTATGTTCTAAAATCGTGTAAGTATCTTTTGCCGTCCTCAGCATCTAAGTTACCAGTAAAGAATTTAAATATTGTACCTAATCCGCCTATTAATCCTCGCTTGGTTCTGCTATATTTCGAATGAGTTGGTTTTAATAAATTGTGTGCTTTTGTCATAATTATTTAGTTCTCCACTAACAAGTGTGTCGTTAATAAGTTTTGATTTTAAAAATTCGTACTAAAGATTTAAATTGTCATATTCTTTAGGTAGCGGGTTTAATTCATAATTATGGATGAAAGTGTGTTTTGTTCGTTCTAGTTTAGCAGGACCCAAATTTATCGGGAGTATTCCTAAGTTTTCGGTGATATTTTTTATTTCGGACCCGAATCCTATGGCTAACAGACTGAAATATTTTTCAAATCGTATGTTTTCTACTTTTCCCGTGTTTAGTTTTTATTTTAGCTGTTTTTAGTTCGCGATTAATTTCTTTTATTTGTTCGGGTTTGTATTTGTTTTTAGTTGTTTTTGTTTGTTTTTCATATAAATTTGTTGTGGTATGTCAGGGAGTTCTTCTCTATTTTTATTAACCTTTTCTATTGTTTTCCTTTTAGTTGCGTGAGTTTTTTCATTGATTTTATGGTAGAGTAATTGTATATTATTTTTGTGTTCAGTGATATAGTTGGTTCTGAGTTGGTTATTAAGATCGATGTCAAAAGGGGATTTTGAATCTAGATGGACAGAAATAATTTCGGTTGGTTTTAGCTTTGTTACAGAATGTATCATGTTCTTGTAGGCAAGTAAATCAGTTTACTTTCATTTCGATGGGTTCGTTTTTGTATAGTTTTTATAATTGTTGGAATAGATTTTCGTTGGTTAGGCCAGTAGTAGATTTCTTTTATTCGCGTATCTGTTTCGTCAATTTCACGGTGATTTGTTTTGCTTTCGTGGTAATTTTGTATAATTTGTACTATTTCGTCTTCTTCGTTGACGTCTAATAGTTTTTTAGAGCATTTTATCATTTTTATTTGTGAATTTTTAAAGTAATTTTGGAGGACTCTACTAAATTTTTCGTACAGCGGGTCTTCGAAATAAAGGTAATATTTTACAATGGGGGACCACATATTCTTTAATAAAGGTTATGATCTCTTGTTCGTAGTTAAATTTTGAAAGTTGAACCATAAATCTTGGTTTATTTTCATGTGCGCGTAAGACGATAGGGTTAGCTGGGCTATGTTCGACTTCGGAAATTATAATTTGGTTTTTACCAAAATTGACGGGACAGTCAATGATAGGGATACCGATTATAGGATTTTCTTGGTTAGAATGTATTGTTTCGTTGTCTGAAGAGTTGTCACTTAAATTTTGGATATTGTCAACTTCTACTACTAGTGATTGTGTATCATCATTTCTATTCTGTTTATATTGTTCATTAAAATTGTCCATGTATTTTAAAAATGCTTCGGTGTTATCAGTTTCATTTACATTGAGATTTACTTCGGAGAACGAATGTAGCATCGTGCAAGTATATACGTGTAGTATAACGTCTGTGTCTATGAAAATATACTGTATCATCATTTTAATGTCTGACCATGGGTGTTTATCTAGACCGCATGGAATCATAGGAATATTTAGGGTTTTTATTTTATTTTTTGCACAAAATGATTTAAAGTTTAATAATGTGTGAAAGACATCTTGACCGGATGGTTTGTCAAAAAATCGGATTTTGGTATATATATATATATATATATATATATATATATATATATATATATATATATATGTATATATATATATATTATATATAGATATATATTATATATAGATATATATACATATATATATATATATATATATATATATATATATATTTATATATATATATAGATTTATGTATATATATATATATATATATATATATATATATATATATATATATATGTATATATGTATATATATATATATATATATATATATATATATATATATATATATATATATATATTTATATACCTGTCGTGGACTAGATGCCAGAGTGAGCGGACGTTCTTTACGTGAGCTCTGTGCGTATATATTTTATTTGTAAACAAATAAAATTCGTGTCAAAATTTAGGTTTTTACTTGTTCGTTTGTATTTATTTTGCTGTGTATGGTGTTGTTTTGGTCGTTTATCGACTGATTTCATTCGGTTTTATTTGAAATCGATTGAACATTGTCCTTTTTTCGTAGCTTTGGCTACATTTTTTTATCTTCAGTTGGGTTTTTTTTATTTTCTTTCGTTTTGATTAATTGTCCGCGCTGACGGACGGGGTGTTTGATGGAGGAGGCAACCCTTCCGTTGTTTTAAACCCTGCTAAAAAGCAGCGAGTGATTCCAGTCCCCGGTTTCTGGTCATCAAAAAAAAAAAGACTGTACCGACTTCTTCAAGGTCAGTCCCTTTTGAATCGGCCAACAGATCTATAGCTTTGTTGGTGAAGTTCAGTCAATTAAAAAAATTAAAGATGGGTTTGGCTGAAACGACATCGGCTAAACATGCAACTTGGTTGTTACAAACAAAAACATTTTCTGAATTTCCAGTAGACGTTACTTCTCACGCAACCCTAAACACTGTGAAGGGTGTAATTACGAGTTGGTATCTTTTAAACTGCACTACCGACGAGCTATGCTCTGAACTTAGTTCGCAAGGTGTCTCTGAGGTGAGGCGGATTACCCGCAAGGTCAGTGGCGTAGTGGAAGATACTGCGTCCATAATTGTTTCATTTTCACTCCACAAGTTGCCAAAAAAGATTCGTCTTGCAATGTACAGTTTGCCTATTAGGCAATACATTTCAAATCTAATGCGTTGTTTTAACTGCCAAAAGTTTGAGCACTCTTCTAAAACGTGCAAGGTTACACAAATTTGTATTTGCGGTAAAGCGCCACATGAGGGAGACCAATGTACTGATCCAGTAAAATGTGTGAATTGTGAGGTCATCTCTCTCTGTCGAGAAACTGCTTCAAGTTCAAAGAAGAGTACGCTATCGTCAAGCATAAAACTCTAAATAACTGCAGTTATCCTGAGGCCAGAGCTCTTTTGCTTCAGAACTCGCAAGTTCCGACGCTGAGCTTTGCTAAAGTTGCTGCAGCCAAGCCTTCACTGCCTACGCCAACTGTGAACGATATCTCTAGTATTCTTATCCCAGAAATAAAAAAAATGATCACTAAAGCTATTACCATTAATCTTGGCGCCATTATGAGCGCAGTATTGTCATCCGCAACTTTACCCACATCTGCATCCGTAAAACCGTCACAATCTTCTGTACCATTGCCTGTTCGGTCAGGCACATCCCAACAAACAAAAAATCCTTCCAACATAAAAGTTATGCCATCTGCTGCTCCTGTTCTGTCAGGACAGGTTACAAATTTTTCTCCCTCCGTGTCAGAGTCAAGCGCTATGTCGATTTTCAATGAGGCGGTAAAAAACGCTCGCAAATCCAAAGATAGACGTGGGTGGGTTAAGTACAAACCGAGGAATCCGAAACCGTAACACGAGTCGGGTTTGCCTCTAAAGTCAGCCTTTTCTGACTTTATTTTAATTTATTTCTTTTTACTTTCTTAGACGCAGTATAAGCTTCTTGGACCACAATGATGTCACCCTTCTCATTACTGGCTCACCCACGCACATAAACATGAGATTAAGAAGTTTTTCGGAAATCGACTTATCTTTCTCTACATCTTCTTTAGCTGCATATCTACAGCGGCATGTAGTTGACGATGCTCATTTTAGTGACCATTTTCCCATTCTTGGGTCGTTTCTTTCTAAAGCTGTTTCTGATGCTCAAACATCAACAAGAAGATGGTTGTTTGAACTGGCAGATTGGAATGCATTTAGGAACAACCTAAAGCTACCTGATCCGTCACCAGATTTACTTGTAGAACTACAACAACTTTCTGATTGTATTCTGTTTTCCGCTTCGGTTTCTATACCGAAATCTTCTGGTCGACCCAGGAAGAGGTCAATTCCCTGGTGGAAAGCTCAAGTTTCTGCCGATATTCGTGCAAAAAAAGCGCGCGCTAAAAGTGTACCCGGAGAAATCCAACACTTGCACACCAAATCGCTTTAAAGAAAGCACGTGCGCAAGCCAGACGCACAATTCGTATGTCTAAAACTGAGTCTTGGCGCGGTTTTGTTTCTTCAGTCGGTACTGATTCCGACAAAACTACACTTTGGAAGAAAATCCGATATATGAACGGCTACAATAAAAGTTCCTATATTCCAATGCTCCAGGTCAATGACCAAGTACACACTACTAGAGATGAGATTTGTGAGATTTTAGCAGACCAGTTTGAGGCTGTTAGCAATATGGACAGTTATTCGCTACATTATTTGCGCGTAAAAGCGGCTGAGAAGGTTCCACTGGATTTTGACTCGGATAACACTGAGTTTTACAATACTTGTTTTTTTTTCGACGAATTTGAATTTGCACTCAGTCGTACTGCAAAAATTTCTGTCGGGCATGACGACATCGCTTACGCAATGCTTCGACATCTACCCGACCATTTCAAGCGAAGAATAGTGGAATTTATTAACCATCTTTGGGTTGAAAATATCTATCCAGACGTCTGGCGTGAAGCAATAACAGTACCGATTCTCAAAAAGGTAAAGTAAGAGTCTCACGCTTCTAGTGGTCGTCCTATATCTTTGACGTGCCATCTGTCAAAGATATATGAACGTATGATAATTCCCGGCTCAGCTCGTTTCTAGAATCTCGCAATCTCATCAACAAACATCAATGTGAATCTCGTCAGCACAATTCCACCACTGACCTTCATGTGTATTTGACAAACGCCATTCATTCTAGTATCTTAAAACGCAACCATCTGGTTGCTTTCTTTTATCTATATGGAATACTACAAAAATTACACAACTGGGGTTTACGAGGTCATCTGCCACAATTCGTAGAATACTTTCTTTGTCGCCGTTCATTTAGGGTCCCAGTTAGAGAAACTCTCTCTTCAACACGACCGTTGCAAAACGGTATTCCTCAAGACTCTTTCATAAGTGTAACCTTATTCTTGATTGCAATCTATGACATCGTTTCTACCATCCCCAAAACCGTTGATTATGGTATCTATGTCGACGACCTCACAATCAGCAGGCTGTAGACATTGTTTCTCTGGCCGCATCCGACCGTGTTGGTTTCTCTACGGAAAAGACATGCGCTATCGATTTTTGTCGACTACGCAAAGCACACAACTGTCCTGTTGTGACGCTTTACAAAAGATCAGTGCGGATTGTAGATAAGGTGGAGTTTCTGGGTTTAATTTTCGATAAACGTTACTTACTGTTGAAACACATCAACACTGTTTCTGCGTAGTGCAGAATGACTTTGAATGCAATCAAGTGTATTGCCTTCACAAAATGGGGAGCCAAAAGGGACTCTTTGCTGCGCCTGTACACCAGTCTGGTTCTGTCCAGGATAGACTACGGTGCCATCATTGTGTATACAGCTAGTTCCTATAACTTGCAGAAGCTAGACAGTGTACACAATGCTGGTATTCAAACTGTCACCAGTGCGTTTAGGACTACCTCCATTCCAATCTTTCACTGCGAAGCTGGTGTTCCGCCACTTCACATTAGGTACATAAAACTTGGTATGAGGTACGTGTGCACATAAACTACGCTATTTTCTTCAATAACGAGGAGTTAAATAGTTGTTATACGAATGGTGCAACTGCCCTATACCCACTCGCATTAAAACTTCCAAGACTGCTGAATACCATCCTCAAGAATCAAAGGCCTGTCTTACCATGGATATATTCCGCAGTACTTCCAAGGAAATCTGCAGCCCTAACAACAAATCTTGCGCTGACCAGTAAGCCATAAGCTTCCACTTGCCATGCCATATACCTAGTCTAATTCTTTATTCAGCTGCAACAGTACACTTATTTTCATCACACATATACCGATGGCTCCATGACAGACTCTGGGACTGGCTGTACTTTCGTGACTGACCGCGTATCCCACTCGTTCACACTGTCACTCATATGCTCGGTATATACCGCAGAGTTATATGGGATCCTCTACTCTCTTTGACACTCCCGTCGATCTATCGATGAGCAACGTCACCTTCTCGCCTGCAATGATAAGCTGAGTGCCATCTTGGGTATCAGTAGCAGATTTTCATCTGATCCTAATATAGTGGACATTCGCAGGGAAATCGAAAGATTGCGAGAGCTAGAGAGAGATGTCGTACTTATGTGGATACCCGGTCATGTTGGGATGCCCGGGAATCACTGTGCCGACCAGGCTGCTCTTGGGGCAGCCAACAGCGACTATCTAGTTCGTCATCCCTTGCGCGCCGATGATGTGTTAATATCTGTGTCTGTTCACTTTCTTAAGACATGGCAAGAGGAGTGGAATAACTCCACTAGTAAATTGCGACTTGTAAAGGTGTCAGTGGAGCGGTGGTCACCACCGCTCCGGCTAACAAGGTGCGAGCAAGTAGCTGTCGTTTAGGACTACGCCAATTCCAAGCCTTAACTGTGAAGCTGGTGTTCCGCCACTTCACGTAAGGTACATGAAACTTGGTATGAGGTACGTGTGCAAAATTCAAACGCTCACGCAGCACTTGAACTGTACCATCTTTTTCAGTAATGCAGAGTTAGACCGTTTGTATAGAAATAGTGCGACTTCCCGATACCCACTCGCATTAAAACTCCCAAGACTGTTGAATACCATCCTCAACAACCAAGTACTTGTATTACCACGGATATTTTCCGCAGTATCTCCCTGGGCATCTGGAGGCTTATCAACAAATCTTGCGCTGACCAGTAAGCCAAAAGCTTCCACTCCTCATTCCATATACCTAGTCGAATTCTTTATTCAGCTGCAACAGTTCACAGATTTTCAACACCCATATACCGATGGCTCCAAGACAGACTCTGGGACTGGCTGTGCTTTCGAGACTGACGGAGTATCCCACTCGTTCACACTGTCACCCATATGCTCGGTGTATACCGCAGAGTTATATGGGATCCTCTACTCTCCTCGACACTCCCGTCGATCTATCGATGAGCGACGTCACCTGCTCGTTTGCACTGATTCGCTGAGTGCCATCTTGGGTATCAGTAGCAGAATTTCATCTGATCCTACTATAGTGGACATTCGTAGGGAAATCGATAGATTGCGGGAGCTAGAGAGAGATGTCGTACTTATGTGGATACCCGGTCATGTTGGGATACCCGGCAATCACTGTGCTGACCAGGCTGCTCTTGGGGCAGCCAACAGCGACTATCTAGTTCGTCATACCTTGCCCGCCGATGATGTGTTGATATCTGTGTCTGTTCATTGTCTTAAGACATGGCAAGAGGAGTGAAATAACTCCACTAGTAAATTGCGACTTGTAAAGGTGTCAGTGGAGCGGTGGTCACCACCGCTCCGGCTAACAAGGTGCGAGCAAGTAGCTGTCTTACGTCTGAGACTAGGGCACACTTGTCTCACTCACTTGTTCCTGTTACTTGGAGAACAACCACCGCTCTGCTCCACTTGTAATACTAGGCTCACTCTCGATCATATCTTCGAGCAGTGTCCTAGTTACAATTTGCTTCGTCGCAATGCTGGTAATGAGGGTCCCTTGTCGAGCTATTTACGCAATGATGTGACGCACATAAGTAAACTGCTAATGTTTCTACGTGCAATTTATATGTTGCATTAAATCTAAAACCGTACTTTCTTTTTGTCCTCAACAGTTAACATTTCATAATTATTATTGTTATTTCTTTTCCCTCGAACCTTATTGCGGTCGGGGCTGTGGTTTTAGGCAGTTCTCGACTGGTTTCTGCACATATCAGCAGTGCAGAGTATGCTTTACATTTCTGAATTCATAATAAATTTTCTTTACGATCTATTTTAGCTAAAACTCTCGTTTAAGTAATTTCCCTACAGAGCTTTATTGTATGCTAGTTCCTGCACATTGTACATTAAACATCCTATTAAACGCTCGTCTATATAAGCGGTAAGAACCTTAGTTGTCGATCCGCTATAGTAATTAAAATAAATATTATATATATAAATATATATATATATATATATATTTATATATCTATATATATATATATATATATATATATATATATATATATATATTTATAAAATTTTTATTATTATTATTTTTTTATAGCGGATCGACTACTAAGGTCATTACCGCTTATATAGACTGTTGGGGACGTTGTTGACTTTCTCTTTAGGATTTTTAAATAACACACGGCACTTTTTACTATAACATTTATTTACAACAAAGAAACACCAAATGTGTTACACAACTCCAAACTAGAATAACGGTTAAAGTTTCTATAATATGCATGAGACATATTATATTGCATTTGTTTATATTTTTTACTTTGGCTTCAAGAACTGCGCATTTAAGTTGACTTGAGCATTCAGTTATCTATATGAGACTGGTTTTGGAAAGCCGCGAGACGTTCAGCATGGATAACCTCTACCAAGGCTTTTGGGTTTTTCCAGATAAGATAATACCAGATGGTCAACGGAATATTTGTAGTAGGGGAATAACATTACATTTCTAAAAAGTGAACTTGATGTCACGTTTTGGTTGTTGAAAGCAATTACTAGGAAGGTTCAAAATAATACAGTAATGAATAAAAATAACTTCAAAAAACCTAGCACGTCTAGTAAAATTACCGTCAGACCGTGAAGGTTCGAGGCCTGAACATACCGGCCGCCTTGAAAGAACGTGCTTTCAAAACAGTATAATGATAATAATAATAATAAAACATATATATATATATATATATATATTTTAAGATTGATTAAGTTAAGCTTAAATTAAAATGTAACAATGCAAATGTACATAGCAAAACACCAACACTTGTCACATAATCACTGCTGAATTCTCTGAGGGAAGGGGACACAATTTGGAGGCTGCCCTCTTAATAGTACCAGTAGCTGTGCGGATTATTCGATTTTTACCTGGAAGGACGCTATCAATGCGACCTACTATCCAGCGTAAGGGTGGAGGATTGTCGTCTTGGACCACAACTAACTGGCCTAGTTGCAGTGGAGCGGACTTGGATAACTTTCATTTGGACCTATCCTGCAGTTGATGGAGGTATTCTTTCGTCCTCCTTTTCCAAAAATGTTGGCGAAGTTGTTCGACATGTTGCCAACGAGATAGTCGATTGACAATCACCGGAATTAAATCTGGATTGCGATTATCGTCGAGTAAGTCTCCAATTAGGAAGTGTCCAGGAGTAAGGTAGGATAGATCATTGGGATCAGTTGATAAAGGAGTGAGAGGTCTTGCATTTAGGATACCTTCTATTTGCACTAGTAGCGTATACATTTCTTCAAACGATAACGAAGCATTTCCTATGACTCTTTTCATGTGGTGCTTGCATGATTTGACAGCTGCCTCCCCTATTCCTCCGAAATGAGGTGATTGAGGTGGAATAAAATGCCAGTTGATTCCGTCATTGGCCATGGCAGTAATGATTTGATTCTTCGCATAATCAGTTATGGATCCGACAAAGTTGGTGCCATTGTCAGAGTACATATTTGTTGGTTTACCCCGGCGAGCCATAAATCGTTTAAGTGCATTTATGAAGGTTTCCGTAGTTAGATCACTCACGAGCTCAATGTGTACGGCTTTGATCGCGAAGCAAACAAAAATAGCACCGTATGTTTTTATTGTCTTGTGGTTCCTTCTTCTGCCCTCACGCACATAAATTGCTCCAAAATATTCTACACCGCAATTAATAAATGGACGCCAGGGTATGACTCTAGTTTCTGGCAGATCACTCATTATATGTTTCGTAGGCTTTGGTGCAGCCCTAAAGCAGGCAACACATTGTCGAACTATTTGTTTGATGGTATTGCGAGCGCCTATTGGACAGTATTTATTTCTTACGGCGGCCAACGTAGCTTGACATCCGGAATGCAATTGTCTGATATGTTCACGCCGTATAATCTGTTTCGTAATGATATGAGCTTTCGGTAGTACTATAGGATGTTTATGAGCAGAGGATAAAGATGTATTCTTTAGCCTACCGCCAAGTCTAATGACACCCTAGTTATCAAGAAATGGGTAGGGTGACAGAAGAACACTTTTTTCGTGAACTTTACTGGAGTTTGCTAATTGTTGTATTTCTTGCGCAAAACACTCTGCTTGACTTCTTTTAATTACAAAACTGGTGGAATCATGCATTTCAGCGGGTGACAGAGGTATAATTTTGATCTTTTGGCATGATTTATTTCTTCTTCCTATAAGATTACCTTTAAACCGGAAGCAATATGCTATGATTCGAATTAATTGGTTCAAATCAGAATACTTGCACAAATCAATGTCACTTTTGGAAATGCTTGATGTTGCAACAATCACACGCCGCTCGGGAAGGTCTTCTTTTTGAATGTTTTTAGGCATTACTTTAGCCGGCAAACCAGGCGTTTGCAACCAATGAGGCCCTTGCCACCACAAATTGTTATTTATTAATTCTTCTGGCGATTTACCCCGCGATAAACTATCCGCAGGATTATCCGCCGTGCTTACGTGAAACCATCTATTGGTATCGGTGTGTTCCTGTATTTCGCTGACACGATTGGCAACATAGGTCTTCCGAGTTCTTGCTGTAGCCTTGATCCAAGATAAAACAATAGTCGAATCTGTCCAATAAAAAACATGATTTGGCAAAAAGATAATCGCGTTCAGGACCTTTTTCATTAGCCGACATAATAACAATGCACCACAGAGTTCTAATTTTGGAATTAATATACCTTTTAGCGGAGCGACTCGCGATTTTGAGAACATTAACCTGCTTGTAGGGATATTGTTATGGGTTGATCGAATGTAGATGCAAGCTCCATATGCAACTTCGCTGGCGTCGCAAAATCCATGAATATCAATTAAACATGATTGATTAGTGCTGCTCACCCAACGAGGTATCGCTAATTTATTTATTAGTGGCAATTCGTTTTTGTAGTGGAACCACGCTGATTGAATTTTAAGAGGAACTGATTCGTCCCAGTTTAAGTTTAATTGCCATAAATCTTGCATAATGATTTTAGCCACCACGATTATTTGTCCAATTAACCCAAGAGGATCAAATATTTGTGCTATATTTGATAAAATATCTATATGACACTGGTTTTGGTAAGCCGCGAGACGTTCAGGATAGATAACCCCCACCAAGGCTTTTGGGTTTTTCCAGATAAGAAAATACCAGATGGTCAACAGAATATTTGTAGTAGGGGAATCACATTACATTTCTAGAAAGTGAACTTGATGAATGTCACGTTTTGGTTGTGAACATGATAAATGTCACGTTTTGGTTGTTGAGAGCAATTACTAGGAAAGTTCAAAATAATAATGTAATGAATAAAAATAACTTTAATATATATATATATATATATATATATATATATATATATATATATATATATATATAAATATATGTATATATATATATATATATATATATATATATATATATATATATATATATATATATATATATATATATATTTATATATATATATATATATATATATATATATATATATATATATATATATATATATATATATATATTAAACGATCGTCTACATATATAATATATATCAGCTCTGATGTATAAATATCAAGTATTAATGAAAATTCAGCATTATATTTCATGTACTCAACTGTAAAACACGAATGGTTTGATGAAATAAATATATCAAATAATTTACATCGCTTATATTTTTTGTAGATATACATATATATTATAGAAAGATATATATATATATATATATATATATATATATATATATATATATATATATATATATATGTATATATATATCTTGAAATTTTTAAGAAATATAGCTCTTTGTTTCATAAATCATAATGACTCATCTCGAAGATATTATTTTATATTTACAAATTTATCATTTCTATATCTGTTATATCATTGTTCCTTCGTAGTTTCTTATTGTTATAACATTTTAATATTATAAACAAACAAATTACTAATACAGTGTACGAAAATATTTGTTTCAAATACATCACCTTTCTACTTTCTTATACGCAGTATAAGTAAATATTGTACTCATGAAAAATTTCGATCTCGAGATTTTAACGGAAATAAAAGTTTTGATCTTCCCTGATTCGTGTCCAACTATTTTTGGAATGACGTCCGGCTATGTGTGTGTGTGTGTGTGTGTGTGTGTGTGCGCCTGTGTGTGCGTGGCTGTGTGTCTGAGTGTGTGTGTGTGTGTGTATATGTGAGCGCTCTACAGCCCAAACGGCTAAAGGGAAAATTATGAAATTTTAAACTTAAGATTTGTATGTGCCTGGCAAGAAAACCCTTTATTTTTGAAAACAATATTCCGACCGGAAGCGCATTTATACTCTTGTCATTTTTTTAGTTTCTGCAAATACTCAAAAATAGTTGCCGTAACAGAAAAATTGTTACAATAAATATTATAGATATCAGCATTTTGTAAAACTTTTGCTGGAATCTTATTTTCCCAAACAGTATCAGAAACAAGAAAATTTTATATTTATTCTAAGAAATATATTTAGTGTGAAGTGTTCCAAAGGTGAGAACAATTTATAAAATAGAAAAATAATGAAAATGGGATGTGACTTAACCCAATAGCCTATAAGAAAGTTCGGTGCATGACTCTGCAGATGTTTTATAAATTATTTTATAATTATTTTTTATTCGGGTCAATAAATCAACAATTTAATTAGCTTTTCCTTTTATGTATTCTATTTCAAAATTATATTCACCTAATACTATTTTCTACCTCATTAGTTTTTGATTGGCATTTTTCATGTTGAAAAACCAAACTAGGGAACGGTGATCTGTCCTGATAACAAATTTTCTGCCGAAAATGTATGGTTTGAAATTATTAATTGCCCAGATAATTGCTTTTAATTCCATTTCAATGGTAGAGTAATTTTGTTCTGCCTGGCTTAAAGTTTTCGATGCATAGGCTATTAGCTCTTCTTCTTTATTACTTTCTTATACGCAGTATAAGTAAGTATTGTAATCATGAAAAATTTCGATCTCGAGATTTCAACGGAAATATACGTTTTGACCTTCCCTGAATCGATTCCAACTATTTTCCGAATGACGTCCGTCTGTGTGTGTGTGTGTGTGTCTGTGTGTGTGTGTGTGTGTGTCTGTATGTGTGTGTGTGTGTGTGTGTGTGTGTATGTATGTTCTCTACAGCCTAAACGGATGAAGCCAAAATTATGAAACTTTAAACTTAAGATTTGCATATGGCTGAGGTGTGCACCTCTTATTTTTGAAAGTAATATTCAAAGCGGATGTGCCTGTTTACTCTAGTCATTTTTTGCAATTTCTGCAATAACTCAAAAATGATTACAGTTACAGAAAAATTGCTTGAGCAAAAATTAAAGTTATTACTATTTAGCACAACTTTTGTTTGAATATATTTTCCAAAAAGAGTACTGTTTTCAAAGTAAATTTTTGGTTATTATATATATTTTTACATAAATCGTATCATCTGCGCCTGTCAATTGTTTAACAAAATAGACTTAAGTAATTTGAAGTTTGATATTTTATATTTATTTTAAGAAATATATTTACTGTAAATACGATCTAAAGGTTAGAACAAATATTATAAATTAGAAAAATAATGTAACTACGATATGGCTTAACCCATATGCGTATAAGATAGTTCGGTGCATGACACTGCAGATATTTTACTTTCTTATACGCAGTATAAGTAAGTATTGTAATCATGAAAAATTTCGAACTCGAGATTTTAACGAAAATATACGTTTTGACCTTCCCTGAATCGATTCCGACTATTTTCCGAATGACGTCCATCTGTGTGTGTGTGTGTGTGCGTGTGTGTGTGTGTGTGTGTGTGTGTGTGTGTGTGTGTGTGTGTGTGTGTGTGTGTGTGTGTATGTTCTCTACAGCCTAATCGGTTGAAGCTAAAATTATGAAACTTTAAACTTAAGATCTGCATATGCCTGGAGTGTGCACCTCCTATTTTTGAAAAAAAAATTCAAAGCGGAAGTGCCTGTTTGCTCTAGTTATTTTTTGCAGTTTCTGCAATTACTCAAAAATGGTTACAGTGGCAGAAAAATTGCATGAACAAAATCTAAAGGTATTTATATTTAGCACAACTTTTATTTGAATTATTTTTCCAAAAAGAGTACTGGTTTCAAAATAAATTTCTTTTTATTATATATATTTTTACATAAATCGTATCATCTGCGCCTGTCAATTGTTTAACAAAATAGATATAAATAATTTGAAGTTTGACATTTTATATTGTTTCTAAGAAATATATTTACTGTAAAAGCGATTTTAAGGTTGGAACAAATATTATTAATTAGATAATTAAGGTAACTACGATATGGTTTAACCCATATGCGTATAAGAAAGTTCGGTGTATGACACTGCAGATGTTTAGATTTGATTTATTAATACTTCATTCATGAGCCGTTGAAAGGTAGCTGGTGCGTTAATTAATCCGAAGGGCATTCTTAGAAATTCATAGTGACCTGATGTAGTACTGAAGGCTGTTTTATGTCTTTGGGGTTCAGTTCTACATGATGAAATCCAAAGTGTAAATATAAGGTTGTAAACAATTTTGGGTTACCAATATGGTCTATTAAAGTATCAATATTTGGTATGGAGAATTTATCTTCTGTTGTTAGTTGGTTTATCTTTCTAAAATCTATAACCATTCGTGTTTTGTTTTTTCCCGATGCATCCATTTTTTTTGGTATAATCCAAATGGGTGAGTTATATGTTGATTTTGACTTTTGACTAACGCCATTTTTTAATAAAGCCTGTACATGTTCCTCTATGTCTTTTTCATATACCTGCGGTAATCTATAATTTTTTGAATAAATAGGGATATCATTCTTTAATTTAATATTATGTTTGACTACGTTAGTCATTGAGAAAATTTCATTTGCCTTTGGAAAGGGACATTCTAACTTTTTATTAGTTTTTGTAATTTTTCTTTTTGTGACTTTAATAAGTTCGAATCCCGTATTTGAATATTAACATTATTTTTATTTGTTTCTATGTCATTCGGTAATATAAATTTTTATGTGTCACCAAATGTTATTATATTGCTTTTGAAATTTATTGAGACACCACATTTGTTTAAAATTTCTACGCCAAATAATAAATTACAATTATCATGAAATTCATATAAATAAAAATCAAAAAATTTATTTTGTATCTTTATCTCTTTTCCGTGCATTTAATTTTATTCGCTGCAGTTTTAAATGTTATCACTTTGGGTGTTGTTTTATAATGTTTTTTTTTTAACCAATTTTGGAGAGATTAAGCTTATATCAGAACCAGAGTCTATTAAAATATGAAAGTCATTATATTTTATGATAGGTATTGTGTTTAGAATTGCAGTCATCAATCGTTTTGTTCTTAAAATTCGTCTATTTCTAAAAAGATTCGGGTGTGTTTTCGCGTTCATTTTCAACATATTCAAAAGATTCTTCTATAGTATCAGTGTTTTCACTTTCTTCTATCTCTTGGTTATAATTTTCTCTTATGGTTTGTGTGGACATAGGTTGATTAAATATTTGTTTAGAAGTTCCAGACATTGGAACAGGTTTATAATATCGTGTTTCTATGTTATTAATTATATTTTGTCTTGCAAATTTATTTGGTCATTGGTACTGTGATTTTTGATTGAAGTTTATGGGCTTACTTGGGAAATTTTGATCAGGAAATCTCATTGGTTGAATTTTGTTTTCAAAAGAATTATTTTGTTTTAATAGTGGTGAGTTATGAGAGTTTTGCGCAAAATTTTTATTCACAAATGCACCTCTTATCGTTAAGGGTAATAGTGATATATAATGATTAACTATAACTTTTTGAAAGCCTGTTATAAAAGCATTTTTTTGATCGCTGCTAAATTGAGTTAATTATATTTTTGATTTATACTTAGAGAACAGGTGTGTCATATTCTGTAATGTTTCACCCATCTTATTATTATAAATGTTTTTTATATTTACTATTTGTAAGAATAAAGTACCATAAGTAAATTTATCTTAAAAATTAGTTTCCAGGAAATGTTTTAAATCTTCCCATTTTTCAAATGTATTGTCAGCTAATATAAGTTTAGCATTATCTATGATTTTTGCTTTTATTAAAGAAAAAGCTTATACTTTTTGTATGTCGCTTATATGTAATGTTGCTAATAAATGTTGGAAGTTTTGAACTTCCTTAAGGAACATAGGTAATAACCTTACATCTCCTTTATAAATGGCGATTATTCTTGATATCCTTTCAATATCATTATAAGTAGACATTATAATTAGATTAAGACTATCTAGCAATTCTGTTATTTCTAAATCTTTTTGTAAATCGTTATTAGTTTCTTCAACGGAACTTAATAAGTTTACAGTGGTAGATTCACTATCTGAATCGCTGAACATAAACAAGAGAGACTTACATAGATACAAAAAATATAGATGTGGTTGTCTTCATTTGGATGCCTGATTTAGTTTACAGGTAGACGGATGCCTCTTGTTGTTGACGGCAATGGAACGAAGTCGATTTTTAGTTGCAAAGATGATAGACTTGTTTCTGCTGTAGTTGGTTGGTCACCTCGAAGAAGTGGAGTATTATGTTGAAATCCTCTGAGTTTCGATTTAAAGATGGGTCGTGACAGACATCTGATGGGCTCCAGTATACGAGAGCCGTGATGTTCGATTGCACAATTAAGGAATAAAAATTCCAAAAGGTTGCGTTAATGTTAACACCTTTTTTGGCAATCCTACCGACTGCGCCAATTACGTTTTCGTCGTTTATATTTAAAAAAAAATATAAGCGAGGTAAATGATTTGATATATTTATTTTATAAAACCACACTTGTTTTACAGTTGAATACAAGAAAGGGAATGCTGAATTTCGATTAATACTTGATATTTATACATCTGAGATGATATGTGACAATATAAATCAACAGCTTGATATATAAAATAATATCTTGAGATTTCTAAGAAATATAGCTCTTTGTTTCATAATTCATAATTTATCTATATATATATATATATATATATATATATATATATATATATATATATATATATATATAAATCTATATATATATATATATATATATATATATATATATATATATATATATATATATATATATATATATATGTACATATATTAATATATTTATATATATATATATATATATATATATATATATATATATATATATGTACATATATTAATATATTTATATATATATATATATATATATAAATATAAATAATATAAAAATAAATATAACCACATTCATTAGTCAATATATTCGTATTTCGATTTTCTTCTCGCATTTCTACATAAACACAAAGCCACACTGAAACGTATACAACCGGGATACAAATATACAACCAATCGCGAACAGCAAACTGTTTGAAAACTGATTCCTTATTCACATCAAAATCTATCTGCGCCACTGGACGCTGCTTACTGACATACAATTCCAGCTACGCCACAGCTGTAGAGACGGCATACTAAAATAAGGGTGAGGTTGCACCTGCTGTTGCATATTCATATCCAATGGCCATAGTAAAAACTGCAGACCATAAATCTCAACACCAAAAAGAACCACAATGCTAAGATTCACGAATTTGGACCCCATTACCTTAATCTACTCCTACGTTTGAACACACGCAAAGACAGACGGTGCCCACTAATTGACAAATATATATATATATATATATATATATATATATATATATATAAATATATATATATATATATATATATATATATATATATATGTATATATGTATATATATATATATATATATATATATATATATATATATACATATATATATATATATATATATATATATATATATATTTATATATTTATATATATATATATATATATATATATATATATATATATATATATATATATATAAGAGTTCATTAAATATATTTCTTAATTGAATAATTTCAGATAAAAGAAATAAAAATGCCATCCGTAATAGTTAGCAACAATACAGCTTTTATAATTTGCACCAACAGCAAATAACATTATGCTTTTTAAACTTGCAATATAATAGTAAATGTATGCTGAAGTACCCAAACAAGTTTTTTTTCATGTTTAGTCGTTGATATATATTGGTAGATACCAAACAATAAGATAAGAAGTCCAAACGATAAGCATTCGATGTTTTCAAACTTACACAAGAATGGGAGAAATGAAATCGATTGACACTCGTCTTTTTTCATAGAAAAACATTCGCAGTGTGTAGCACTGTACATTTTTAATACAATATTAATGTAGATCATATTTTTATAATTCTTCCAATTTATTTTTCAAAAAATATATTACATAGAATAAATATTAAACGTTAAAATTTTTGTAGTACAATTGACATGCCTAATTGATAGGATTTATCTGAAGATAATTGTAATAAAAACCAATTTCAATTGCCATTTTCTAGTTTCCGATACCTCTTTTGAAAAAAACTTTTAATTATAGGTTGTACAAAATATTAATATCTATAATTTTTATTCAGACAAATTTTGCCATTAGTTGAACCGTTTTAAAGTTTTTGCAGAAGCAGGTAAAAATACCTTCAGTAAACATGCACTTCCGATTTGAATATTCGCTTAAAAAGTAGGAGGATCTCCTGCCTGGAAAATACAAATCGTCTGTCTAATTCTTCAAAATTGGACCTTTAACCAATAAGGCTGTAAAATGCCTACATACCCACACACACACAGACAGACGTCATTCCAAAAATTGTTGGATTCGATTCGGAGAAGTTCATGTAGTGTAATTCGGTTAAAATCTAGAGTAAAATGGAAAGCCTTCGTGAGAAATAGCTCAAATTGTATTTTTTACTAATCCTACAATCCAAAACAGTTGCGACAAATACTAAAAAAACGTAAAATATAAAATAATGCTGGTGCAGTCGATTCGAGAATAATTGTCTATTGAAAGATATATTTTCTATGTAATAAAAAGATATTCAAAACCAACCGCTTTTGAATTTACCTAAGCCGTATTTGAATTTATACGTAGGAACGTGAATTCTACTAATTTACTAAATTAAATAATTACCCTTGGTGAGGTTTCACTATTATTTTATAGAGGCAACTAGTTTCGGCTGTAACACCATCTTCAGGATAAATGGTGTTACTGCCGAAACTAGTCGTATCAATATAATTATCCTGAAACCTCACCGAGAGTTATTATTTAATTGTTATAATGCTTCATCGAGTTCAAATGATTAATATACTAAGGTTTTGAAAGGAAAATTGGCTACTTTTCAAGGTAAGCCTGAAGAAAACTGTTTAACAACGAATTGAATAGAATTCAAGGACTACGTTTCTCCAAAAAGCATAAAGAAACCGTGTACCATGACAAAAATTGCTTATTCATAGATGGAAGTAAATTGCTATTATTTCAAATTGATAAAATACAGGAGAAAATATGGTGAAACAGAATTGAAGCTTATAAATGGAAAACATAAGTGCGACTATCAAACACGCTTGGGCTAACGTAGTGGCTTGAGCTCAATGGGTTTCTTAGCAGTTGCCAAAGTTAAATTTATCAAATGAAATATGAACAAGTGATTTGGATATCTTGAAAATCAATTTAACCAATACATATATATATATATATATATATATATATATATATATATATATATATATATATATATATATATATATATTTATATATATATATATATATATATATATATATATATATATATATATATATATATATATATATATATATATATATATATATATATATATATATATTGTAGCGCGTGCAGCTCCAAGCGCTGTTCGCACAGTGGAGGGGGGGGAAGAAGAGAGCGCAGTGTGGACTGTGTGCTTCTTTGTGAATTTTATATTATTAGTATTATAGTTAACTTATGTATTTTGGCTTGCATTATTAAGCACTTTATACTTCTAATGATGTGTTGAGAATTCGGCGACGTTACATTGGTGGCTATGCGTAGACTTTGACAATGCGGCAAGCGGGGACGCGAAGCCGGGCTAGTAGCGCGTAGAAAGCTGTTGCTATACGAACCGTGTTCACTGAGTGTTGCATTTTTAGACAGTGGCGCGCGCAGTAGAACTTGGCGGATATTCAAATGCCAAAATTTGCCTGTGGTGATTGGACCGAATAGGTTGCTACGTACGATGCGTATACACCATTAAAAGACTGGAACGCAGAAAAAAAGTTAACAGCATTACCTTTTTATTTGGACGGTCCGGCGAAACAAACTTTTGGTAGTTTGATAGATGCACAGATGAATAACTGGCAGACGGCCTGTCAACATTTAAAGCAATTATTTTCAGCAGAAGAAGACGATGCAGAAACACGGTTCCGTGCTCGTCGGCAATAACAGGGCGAGACGCTAGCCATTGTTTGCAGCTGTGCTACGGTTGCTGGGGCAGAAGGCATTTTTAGCATATAGTGCGGTAACGCGAGAGAAACTTTTAGTGCGCCAATTTTTGTTGGGTATCAACCCAAGTGTTGCGGACGAGGCGGCGCGACAAAATCCAGCAAATTTGACTGTTGCGTTGGTGGACGCGCAAGCGGGTCTACAAATTAATAAAACGCTGAGCGAGATTCGTCACCAGCCACAACTACCATCTAGCGGCAAAGCAGTAACTCAAATAACGGCAACGATGAGCTCCGCTGAAGCTAAGGATTTGACTGAATTAGAAGAATTGCGGAAGACCGTAGAAGCCTTGACTATCGCGGTGGCGGAAATGTCTAAGGCAACACGAAGGGTTGAGAACCGTCTGGAGGGCGAAGCCACACGAGAAGCCAGTGTTCATTGGCGTGCGCCGACCCCCCTCGAGGGTAATTTGGACGAAATGCGGAACAGCAGCGGCGGCAGGAACGTTCTATGTCCCCGCGCTGGAATAACTCGAGTCGTAACCAAGAGGACGATAGTGAGGATAGACGCGACAGGCAGCGTCGCTGTTTTCTGTGTGACCGTGTAGGACATTTCAGAAGAGACTGTCCGACTCGTCGCGAACAGGGAAACTGAAACGGACGCCATTGAGTCCCGGTAGGGTGTCTGATGCAAAGACGGGACAAATAAACAATGTAGACCATCGAGCTGCTGACGCAGCTGTAGTGCGCGTACAAGGACTCATAAATCAAATATTCGTGACATTTTTAATAGACACTGGTGCCGTTTGGGAGGTGGCCGGTTGCGCCCAGCCACAGGACGGGTAGTGTTGGCAGATAATGAATCATTGCACGTCGTGGGTATGGGTGATGTGACTGTAACATTAGATAGTTTTAGTGTAAAAACGGAAATGAGCGTATGTGACAATCTCATTGATGACTGTGTACTCGGCTGTACTTTTATTCGCGCAAATAAGTGCGTGGTTAATCACTCTGAAAATTATATAGAAATAAAAAGGCGCAGAATATCGGAATGCAACCTCCCTCCCGCGGTGGCAATTCTATGTGAAACGTTGTTAATTCCCGCCATGACTGAAGTAATTGGACGTGTGAAAGTAAAAGGAGATGAAATAAATCTTCCTCGCGTTATTGAAACTGTGACCCGGTGTTGGGACAAATTCGGTTGTATGATCGGACGCTGTCTAATATCGGGAAATGAAGGCGGGGTGCTATTGCGGAATTCGTCAAATCAAAATGTTATGCTGCGGCGCGATACGTGTGTTGGTATGGCTAACGTATGTGCGGTTGTGGAAGGAGAAAACAAAGCGCAACCACGTCCCAGTCATGAGATATTCGATTGGCGAGAAGCTGCTCGTCATTTAACGCCGTCTCAACTAGAACTGGCGAACCAATGCATCGATTTACACGAACCAACCGTATCTCAGGAAAGATGCGACACCGGAAGAACGCAAGATTTACGTCATCGGATTGAGACGGGCAGCGCACCACTGATCCGAATGGCACCCAGAAGGCTTCCTTTTGGTCGACGAGAAGAAGCACAGACGGAGATTCGGCGCATGCTAAAGGATGGGGTAATTAGTCCATCTAAATCTCCTTGGTGTTTTCCGGAGGTCCTAATTCGGAAGAAAGACGGATCCATGAGGTTCTGCGTGGATTTTCGTCGACTAAATGAGGTTACTATCAAGGATAGTTATCCTTTGCCTCGCATTGACGAGGTGCTTGAATCAATGTCTGGCGCTACTCTTTTCTCAGCATTCGACCTGCAATCTGGGTATTGGCAGTGCGAAGTCAGTGGGATGAGGGGCTTTCACAAGTGATGATGGCATATCGAACAAGCCAACACGATAGCACCAAATATACTCCGTTTTTCTTAATGTTTGGTCGGGAGGTGCGATTACCAGCCGACGTGCAATACGGCCTTCCCTCAGGTACTCCATATCACTCCGAAGCTAAATATCTACAGAAGCTCCGTGTCTCATTGGACGACGCACATGAAACAGCGAGAACGCATCTAAATGTGGCTCACCAGCGACAAAAGGAGTATAATGATCGAAATAGTCGACCACCGACATACCAAATTGGTGATTTGATATGGCGAGAGCCCTAAATTACATCGTCCCTGGACTGGGCCCTATCGCGTGCTTAAAAGTTTGGGCATGAATACGTTCCGCATTCAGCACAAAGTATTTCGGCATTAACGTCTGGTAGTACACGCTGATCGAATGAAACCGTGTCACAGTCTGCCGAACCCTGATCAAGCTAGACAAGAAGAACGGGCGAGCCGACGCCCGGGACGACCCAGCAAGATACCAACGATTGAACCTAACGTTGGGAGTGATGTCACGTCATCGAAGTTCTCTCTAACCGAGATAGTTGGCGATCTTTTTAGTGCCCCACAACAATACGCACTAATGCACTGTGTATCCCACGATTTGCGAATGGGAGCAGGAATCGCTAAAAATTTCGGGATTCGTTTCGGAGGCCTAATCGAACTGAAGTCTCAAGATGCACAAGTGGGGGAAGTTGCAACGTTACAGTACGGTGGACGCTCTATTTTCTATATGGTAACGAAACGACGGAGCTACCATAAACCGACATATGCGGCTTTGCGGCGATGTTTGTATTCGCTGAGACAAAAATTAGCCGAACCGGGTATTACGCAGTTGGCAATACCAATGATTGGGTGCGGGTTGGACGACCTTCGCGATGACCGAGTTAAAGATTTACTCCATGAGGTTTTTGAAAATACACAGGTAGAAATCCGAATCTATCGCAAAGACCCGTGTCATCCGAAACAACGGGAATCATTACGACCGTCCCGAGACGGCTCTCACCTACAACTCTTTGATACCCCACAACCAAAAAGATCTTCTAATAACAGTAACGGACCACCTTTCATAGCAAGTTCTGCTTCTTCCACCTGTGATTCCTGGCCCAAGAGTCCAGTAAGGTTACCCAGCAGCGAGATAGATGCCGTCGATAACTCCCCGGTGACATCCGACAATACCGCCAGAGTAGAAGATGAAAGTATCGTTTCTGACGACCTCGTTCCGAAAGAGGCGTCCTCTCCGCCATTGCTAGTGGTCGGTGTACCGCAGGCAAACACCGAGCCAGAAAGCAGCTCCAAAATCGGTGTTTCGCAAGAAGGTCTGAGTCCGGCAGACAGTCACGGCGACTCTTCTGCTACCAGAAATTCCAGAATTGATATCTTAGAGGTTGAAGTGAACGCCCCTCCGACCACTGGACTGGCTACGGATTTATCGCCAGCCGATGAGGGTAGGCCGACTCGAGTGTTACCGCTACGCCGCGAGTTACCTCCACGAAGGACCCAAGAAGAGGCCCTGTTAAAAATTCACTTCCAGGAGGAAGTTTGAAGTCAGGGGGGAATATTGTAGCGCGTGCAGCTCCAAGCGCTGTTCGCACAGTGCAGGGGGGAAGAAGAGAGCGCAGGCAGCAAGTAGTAGAGTACGAGAAATAGTACGGTGTGGACTGTGTGTTTCCTTGTGAATTTTATATTATTAGTATTATAGTTAACTTATGTATTTTGGCTTGCATAATAAAGCACTTTATACTTCTAATGATGTGTTGAGAATTCGGCGGCGTTACAATATATATATATATATATATATATATATATATATATATATATATATATATATATATATATATATATATATATATATATTTATGTATATATATATATATATATATATATATATATATATATATATATATATATATATATATATATATATATATATATATATATATATATATATATATATATATGTATTCTCTAGGAATCGGTAGCAGATTCTTGGACGTTCGCAGAGAAACCGATATATATAGGGAGTTAGAGAGAGATGTCATACTAATGTTGATACCCGGACATGCTGGGATACCCGGTAATCACTGTGCTGATCGAACTGCTCTTGGAGCAGCTAATGGCAACTACGTTGTCCGTCATCCCTTGCGCACCGATGATGTGTTGAGGTCTGTGGCAGAGCATTGTCTTAAGCTTTGGCAAGAGGAGTGGAACTCTTCTACGAGTAAATTGCGACGTGTAGAGGTGTCAGTGGAGTGGTGGATAGCACCACTCCGCCTAACTTAGTGTGAGCCAGTGGTCATCTCTCGTCTGAGAATAGGCCATACTTGTCTCACAAACTTGCATCTGTTACTAGGAGAACAACCACCGCTCTGCTCCACTTTTAACTCTTGGCTCACTCTCGAACATATATTTGAGCAGTGTCCTAGTTACAATTTACATCGTCGCAATGCAGGTATTGAGGGTCCTAAGAGGAATACTTAAAGCAATAATGCAACAACAATTGGTAAAGTGCTTCCATTTCTCCGAGTAGCTGATTTGTTTACGCAAATGTGAAAGAGTTCTTTTCATTTCTTTTCGTTCCATCAATGTTCATACTTCAATTATCATTTCTTTTCTTTTTTCTCCACACTATATATCAGCCGGGGCTGTGGTTCTTATGGTTTCTATTAAAGATCTCAGTTCCTGACTTACGTCTGCACATTTTAGCCTTGCAATGGTCTTTCACAAATTTGAAAATATAAGGTTTTTCTTAGGCTTTATATAAGCTAAATCTGATGTTTTTTTTGTCAATTGATTGATTTATATATATATATATATATATATATATATATATATATATATATATATATATATATATATATATATATACAGGCTGTAACAGCGAAACGAGCTACCTCGAATAACTTCTATGTTATTAAAAATACAATAAAATCGTATAAGATAATCTTATGCAGGACCAAAAGGGACATCCAACTATAAAAGAAAATCTTTTTTTAAGCCAGTGGTTCTCAAGAAACAACACAAAGATATGTTTTTACAAATGAGATGCTATATATTTTTTAAGCCCATTCGATAGAGCATTTTTTTTTGAATTCCATTATGTATTCGTTTTTTACCCTTATATAAGTAAAATATTGAGAAAAATGCGATTGAAAGTTAAATAAATTTTATTTTTATAGTTACTTTTCAGTAGGCTATGAAACAAAATTGAGCTTAAATACAACGAAACATAAATTAAATACATTAAATTATTTGTTATTTACTTTTTAAATAGTGTTATAAAGTAAATAACAAATAATTTAATGTATTTAAGCTCAATTTTGTTTCATAGCCTACTGAAAGGTAACTATAAAAATAAAATTTATTTAACTTTCAATCGTATTTTTCTCAATATTTTACTTATGTAAGGGTATAAAACGAATACATAATGAAATTCAGAAAAAAATACTCTATCGAATGGGCCTAAAAAATATTTAGCATCTCATTTGAAAAAACATAACTTTGTGTTGTTGCTTGAGAACCACTTGTTTAAAAAAACATTTTCTTTTATAGTTGGATGTCCCCTTTGGTCCTGCACAAGATTGTCTCATACGATTTTATTGTATCTTTAATTACATAGAAGTTATTCGAGGTAGCTCGTTTCGCTGTTACACCCTGTATATAACCAAAGACAAATAATCAAAGTATATATATATATATATATATGTCGAGGGGGGTGCTGGCACCGTTTGGCGAACTCCTTCGTCGTCACTCATTGTTTTATTATCAACAATCACACAAATAGTCAAACACAATTCTCTGTTTATTTATCGTACACAAAACAGTATAATAAAGTTAACAAATAATAAAATAATGAACACTAATAATTAATACAAAATGACGATGATTAAGAACATTTGAAACGTAGGTGATCTCGGGATGCTTGACCTGCTTGATCTCTGCCTGTTTTTCATATCATAGTCAGCCTATCCCCTCCTGATTTCACCCAAATGCCGATTAAGCAAAACAAATAATCATTGATATCGGACGCCTGACGTTTCAAATTCTTACGCGCTGCAAAATATATATATATATATATATATATATATATATATATATATATATATATGTATATATATATATATATATATATATATATATATATAAATATATATATATATAAATATATATATATATATATATATATATATATATATATATATATATATATATATATATATATATATATATATATATATATATAGATATAAATATATATATATATATATATATATATATATATATATATATACATATATATATATATATATATATATATATATATTTATATATATATATATATATATATAAATATATATATCTATATATATATATATATATATATATATATATATATATATATATATATATATATATATATATATTTAAATATATATATTCATATATATATATATATATATATATATATATATATATATATATATATATATATATATATACATATATATTTATACATATATATATATAAATATATATATATATATATATATATATATATATATATATATAAATATATATATATATATAAATATATATATATATATATATATATATATATATATATATATATATATATATATATATATATATGTATATATATATATATATATATATATATATATATATATATATATATATGGCAAGCTAAAAATGATATTTAAAAGAAAAACTTTTCACCAGTGTATTCTAGAGAGGTGTGGAATGAATACTTTATTAAAATTGAACAATCGATTTCATAACCGCAAAAAACCAGAGTGACGCCTTAAATGGATTGGAATGGATAGAGAGTTTGATATTTGAAAACCAAAATTAGTGCGCAGAAAATCAGTTTTCTTTAATCTAATCGGAAGACAACTAATCTAAACATGACTGTGCATCATTCTTTGATAGTTTTGCAAAAGGTACTGGTGACGATAGCGCAATGCCACCCGTGCATACGTGAGTGAGATAAAATTCGTCGCCTTTATTTCATAGCTAGTGTCGATGCAAATGCGGGGACGATCCCGTGCAATATTCACGACTCACTGAGCCAACAAATAATCGACAAGAGTGTCAACCAAGAAATAAAAGCAATTTCAAAGATACCAATCTTACTATTTTTTTTTGCTTCCATTTTCATTCGGAGTCTTTGGTTTCAGATGACTGCTGTACTATATAAACCAAATATAGAGAGTTTTACGATTTCCACATAAATTTTCATATCAGATGCTCTCAATAGATTAGTTAAAATAAGAATTTGCAACCTGTACTGAAACTTGAATATGATCTTGAATTCTTTAACGATACATTTTGGATAAGACTGATAAGACTGAAAGGTTAATATTGAATTTAGTGATACATAATAATAGCAGGAACGAATGCATATATATATATATATATATATATATATATATATATATATATATATATATATTTGTGTGTTTGTGTATTTTTACAACGCATCTTCATACAATTCATTTCACAAACTTCCCGTCGTTTTAATTTTATTTGAAATTTTCGCGACTTTGACCCCGTTTCTCAATATATCATCTCATATCATATCACCTAGGTGATAAAATTATATCATATCACTTGTCAACTGTAAATGCTATTCTCAACAAGAAAGTGATATGAGATTTGTGAGTGAGAAATTATGATATTATATTTGATGTAAGTTGGCATATTTATGTTATGTCATATTAAATATTCATTTGTTTAGTTTCGAAATGCCTCCCACAAGAAAAATTTATGTTTCTAACGAACAAAAAATAAAATTAATATCTATTATTCAACAAAATTCAAGTTTAAATAGTGGCATCTTTGTTAATCATAATGATAAGGCAATAACATGATAAGAAGTATCTTCAACTTTAAATGCAAAAAACTTAAGTGCTATAAGAATCTATTAACAAACAATTAGTAACCTGTATTGCAGTGTTATTTCTAAAATAATTTAAAATATTATCTTCACTTCAACATTCAAAGCCCATATTTTAGCAGGACTACGTATATGTTCACTAACAGTTTCTATTAATAATCTGGCCAATATTTTATCAAGCCTAAATAATTTTATAAACCGCGTTTCACTTAACTGAAAAACATCAAATCTTGGCCGAATAAATCTAGGAACTTCTTTATTTTCCATTTGCTCCAATAATAAAATTTGGACATATTCCTCCATTGTTAAAGATACAACAATCCTGAATTTATTCAGCCAATGACATTTATCGTAAAACCACAAATAAATGTCAGTTTGAGCTTCTCACCACTTCTCACTTGTTATCGCCGTCAAAATATCAAGTGAAAATAAGCGAGTGATATGTATCACGATATATCACTTTTTTGTAGTTGAGAATAACCTTAAGTGATACGAGTGATAATCGGTGATAAATTTCACTATTTATCACACGAGTGAGAGTTGAGAATCGGGCTCTTTATCAGATATTCTCTTCTGACATATTTATTATATCTACGGTTTATTTTACAATATCGTTCTACTTATTCATCAAAGTATTTTGTATCATTCATTTCTTAGATATACGACAACTATTTATTTTCAATGCTATCAAAGCTCTTTCTAATTTACCGTATCATTCAAATTATATATAAAATCCTTAGTGCCCGGCTAGCTGACAAGTTTTCTTTTACGAAATTTAATCTCTGTCATATTCATCCACTTATTCGTAGGACGGTCACGCATTTTTACATCATTCATATCGCCCACGTAAAATATTCACATGTTTTTTCTACATTACATTGAATTGCCAATTCAATTGTTGACGTTAATCTTATTGAGAATTTACTACAATGTTGCCATGTCTTCACATATATGTCGCTCACCTTTACGAACTTATCTTTTGCAAGGGTTTTTATACCTGTTCCGAAGATAATTTTATTTTCTTAAAGATTTGAATGTTTAAACAATAATATTGTTTTATTTGCAATTTCAAAAATATATTAAAAATTGCATGACAACTAAACTTGAATCAAAAAAATCGGATAATATTTAACGAAAATGAAATGTAAACACATGCAACATCAAATGTTTTAATTGGCAATTCAAAAGCTTATTTTCGGTAAATATCATCTGATTTACATAGTTCATATATCTGTTTCAATTAATTTTTATTTCTCCTTGTTATGTGAATTATAAATTTTATTTCATGAGAACATAATATTTAAAATATACCTGCACATAATGGTATATGAAACTAATAATAGATCTTCCTATTTTTATAGGTTATACTTTCTCATTCGCACACATATATGTCTGTTCTGTTTTACTCCCTGTTCAACGTAAGACTACATGCTGCAATTTCGACATGAAATCCACTATAGGTACAAAGTATAATCCTTTAAAAAATTTCAACTACACAACAGTCACAAAGTTGGTTTGTCTAACCATAGTCTTCGTAGCACCTCGCCATTTTTCGTTATTCACCTAGCACAGTATTTTAAAGGAAATTGTTTTTATTTAAATTTGCGATATATTTAGTAATATTTAGATAAAGGCTTAAATGAATTAGTCTTTTGATATCCATCATTCCAGTGCTGTTTCAGAACGGTAATTAGCTTGAAAGGTTGAAGGTATATATTTTTACTTAAGATGTGTTTATCATTGGCTGCGCTCTTGCTACATTTGAATAGAATATTCAATACGGGAGTGCATATTTACTATTATCTGCGTTTTTTGTAATGTTTAAGGGACTTGCCTGGTTATCTACCATATATGATCTTTTCCCTTTTTACCTTCTTATACGCAATAAAAGTAAGTATTGTAATCATGAAAAAATTTCGATCTCGGGATATTAACGGAATTATACGTTTTGAACTTCCCTGAATCAATTCCAACTATTTTTGGAACAAAGTTTGTGTGTGTGTGTGTGTGTGTGTGTGTGTGTGTGTGTGTCTATGTGTGTGTGTGTGTGTGTCCATGTGTGTGTGTGTGTGCGTGTGTATGTATGTGTGTGTGTGTATGCGCTCTACAGCCTAAACGAATAAAGGTAAAATTATGAATCTTTAAACTTAAGATTTGTATATTCATCGCATGTGCACCTTCTAATTTTGAATTAAATATTCAAACCAGAATTGCCTGCTTAATCGTTTTTTTCTGATTTCTGCAATTACTCAAAAATTGTTGAAGTTCCAGAAATATTGTTTTATATGTCGCATAACTTTTGTTTGAAAATATATTATTAAAAAGGGCACCGGAAACAAAAAATGGCAATTGAAATTAGCTCTCATTATAATAAAGTGCGTATTAGAAGATTTAACCTAAAAAACAAACCACCAGGTGAGTAAAAGAAGAAACATCGCTACAAGCATATAGTTAAGAGGAAGCCAAACGTGTGCACGTTCACATAAAAGGTTTACTGTGCCTGTCAATTGCTTAATAAAAAATCAAAAAGCTTAAATAATTTGGACTTTGCCATTTAATATTTATTCGAAGAAATAATTTAGTGTAAAGGAGTTGCAAAGGCTGGTAAAATATTATCAATTTAGAAAAATTGTCTAAATATGATCTAACCGAAATGCGTATAAGAAAGTTCGGCTTATGACGCTGCAGATGTTTTACTTTCTTATAAGCAGTATAAGTAAGAATTATAATAATGAAAAATTTCGATCTCGAGATTTAATCGGAAATATACGTTTTGATCTTCTCTTAATCGATTCCGATGATTTTTGGAATGACGTCCGTCTATGTGTGTGTGTGTGTGTGTATGCTCTCTACAACCTAAGCGCTTGACGCAAAAATTATGAAACTTTAAACTTAAGATTTGCATATGAGTGGAGCGTGTACCACCAATTTTTGAAAAAATCAGTTGCTCTAGCTATTTTTTTTTTCAGTTTCTGCAATTATAAATGGTTAGTAATAGAAAAATTGCATGGAAAAAATCAAAGGAATTTATATTTCGCACAACTTTTGTATGAAATTTTTTTCAAAAAGAGTACTGGTTTCAAAATAATGGCTATTTAAATTTTTTATTATATTTGTTTATGCTTAAATCGTATCATCTGTCAATTGTTTAGCAAAATAGACTTAAATAATTTGAAGCTTGACATTTTATATTTATTCTAAGAAATAAATTTAGCGTAAAATCAATCAAACGGTTAGAACAAATATTACAAGTTAGAAAAATAGTGAAACTATGATGTGGTTAAACCCAAATGCGTATAAGAAAGTGCGGTGCATGACACAGCAGATGTTTTATCATAACAATTGTATAATGCGAGATAATTTACAAGCAAGAGCAAATGTCAAACTAAACAGAAGAAAATTAACATCTTGCAAAGTTTGAGGCTTAAATGTTACATAGCATGAAAGAAATGTTTTAAACAAAACTTTTACATATTCCTAATTTTTCTTCAATCTATTTTTGTTGCATGGGCAGCCGTTATTGAGTTATTACAGAAACCGTAAGAAATGACTAGAGTAAATATATTCTTCTGGTTGAATTATTCTTTTTCAAATGGAAGTTTTTTTCACATTCATATGAAAATTTTTAAGGTTCGTTAATTTTAAGTTTTGAAGTTAAAGCTGTAGAGCGCTCACAGACACTCTTGCAAACACACACAAACACACACATATACATTGGCACACATGCACACAAGCAAAAACACTCCTCTTCACATACACAGACGGACGTCATTACACAAATAGTCAGCCTTGATGCAGGGAAGTTCAAAAGAGATATTTCACTTAAAATCTCGGGGTGGAAATATTCCTAGATTACAATACTTACTTATCCTGTGTATAAGGCCCGTTTTACATTCAGCAACATTTTTGTGTACTAGATGCCTGAGTGAACGGATGTTCTTAGCGTGACCTCTGTGCGAATACATTTCAATTGTAAGCAAATAAATTTCGTGTTGAAACTTAGGTTTTTATCTTCTTAGATTGTGTTTATTTCGTTTTGTATGGTATTGTTTAGGTCGTCTATCGACTGAATGCATTCGGTTTTTCGTTCAAATCGATTCTTTTTTCGTAGTTTTAGCTACGTTGTCTTATTTTCAGGTGGGTTTTTTTCAATTTTCTTTATTTTCTAATCGTCCGCGTTGGCGAACGGGGTGCTCGACGGAGGTGGCAGCCCCTCCGTTACTTCTAACCCTGCATAAAAGAAAAAAAATGATGAGCCAGTTGACGGTGGGTCAATCACCCCGGTTTCTGGTCCTCAAAAAAAGGAAGGAACTGGTTTTTTCAAGGGCAGCCTTTTCCCTTATGGGTATGGTAATTGTTGGTGAAGTCCAGTCTGTTAAAACCAATTAAAGATGGCTTGTTGGTCGAGACAAAGTCGGTATATCAAGCAACTCGGTTGCTACAATTTACTATGAGATTTTTCTGTAGACGTTACGTGTCATGCAACTCTAAATACCGTCAAGGGTGTAATAACTTGGCGGGATTTATTAAATTGTACCAAGGATGAGCTTTGCTTAGAATTAAAAGTGCAAGGTGTATCCGAGCTCATGCGAATTACACGAAAAGTCAGTGGCGTAGTGGAAAACACTACGTCCATAATTGTCTCGTTCGCTCTTCTTAAGTGGCCAGAAATGATACGTGTGGCCATGTACAGCTAGCCTGTCAGCTCATATATAACAAATCCCATGTGGTGCTTCAATTGCCAAAGATTGGGACACAGTTCTAAACCCTGCAAAGAAAAAAAATTTGTATGTGCGGCCAGGCACCACACGAAGAAGAACGATGTTCAGACTACGTTAAATACGTGAATTGTGGTGAGAGTCATCTCGCTCGGTCGAGAAACTGCTCTAAATTTAAAGACGAGTATGCTATCGTTAAATACAAGACCGTAAGCAACTGTAGATACCCGGAAGAGAGAACTTTTATGCGGCAGAATTCCCCACTCTCAGGGTTGATCTTCGCGAGAGTTGCGGCTGCTAAGCAAGCATCAGCAGCGCCTTCTGTTAACGATATTGCTGCTCTTATCCCGAAAATTAAAAAAATGATAAAGGACGTGATCACTATAAACTAAGGCGCCATCATGAGCGCAATTTTATCTTCTTATACCACACATACATTTATATCTGGAATACCGTCACCACCAACACACTCCCAACCACACTGCCCAAACTGACATGCAATCGCCTGCTCCTGTTCTATCAAGATAGGAAAAAAATATATCTCCATCCGACTCAGAATCAAGCGCTATGTCGATTGATAATGAGGCTATCAAAAACGCTCGAAAGCCCAAAGATAGGCTTTTGTGGCCGAGGAACCCAAAAACTAGACACTTTTCGGTTTTTACTCAAAAGTTAGCCGTTCCGCTCTGACTTTTTTCTTTACTATATTTTCTTTTCATTATTTATGTCAAATTCATTTATCATCCCATGGAATTGTAGTGGAATCATCAACCACTTAGCTGAGCTTAAATTTTTAATAGCTGAACATAACCACAGAGTAGTCTGCATCCAAGAGAGTCATGTAGAACCTCTTGATTCATTTAACTTGCGGGGATAAAACATCTTCCGCAAACACGTTGCTCCTATTTGTCGTGCCCATGGTGGCGTTGTAATTGTCCTTGAGTCTTCTGTCCCTTTTAAAGATTGCACTATCAGAACAAGGTTACAGGCAGTAGCATGCCAGGTATTTTCACCCCGTAAGATCACAATTTGCAACGTCTACCTTCCGGACGGCAACTGGAACTTAAATGACCTGGAGGAATTGGTACGACAACTTCCGACTCCTTTTATTCTTGTTCGCGACTCCAATGCCCTCAGCATACTCTGGGGTTCTGTTGGCACAGATGCCCGTGGTCGAATTGTCGAAAGCTTCATGGACAACAATTATGTCCCGCTCCTGAATACTGGCACTGCCACGTACGTTAAAATGAGATCAAGAAGTTGTTCGGCAATCAACTTTTCTTTTTCTACTTAATTTTTAGCTGCCCATCTTCAGTGGCAGGTAGTTGAGGTTGCCCATTACAGTGACCATTTTCCCATTCTTGTGTCGTTTCTTTCTAATGCTGTTTCTTATGCTCAAACATCAACAAGAAGATCGTTGTTTGATCTGGAGGATTGGAATGCATTTAAGAAAAACATAAAGCTTCCTGACCCATCCCAGATTCACATGTTGAGTTACAACAACTAAACTTTCTGATTGTATTCTGTTCTCAACCTCGGTTCTTATACCAAAATCTTCTGGTCGATTCAGGCAGAAGTCAGTTCCTTGGTAGAATAATCACGTTGATGCCGATATACGTGCAAAAAAGCGTACGCTAAACGTGTTTCGGAGAAAACTGACACTTGAAAACCAAATTTCATTTAAAAAAACATGCGCGCAAGCCAGGCCTACCATTCCTCGTTCTAAGACAGGGTCTTGGCGTAAATATGTTGCATCTATTGGAACAGATGTCCACGAAACTCAGCTGTGGAATAAAGTCAGATGTATGAGCGCCTCCAAGAAGAGTTCCCTTATTCCAATGCTCCAGGTCAATGGTCAAGTACCTACTACTACAGATGAGATATGTGAGATTTAAGCAGGCCAGTTTGAAGCTGTTGGGAATTCGGACAATTATTCGCTTCATTTTTTGCACGTTAAAGCGCCTGAGGAGGAGACTTTATCTCGGATAATTGTACAACTCATGTTTTTAACTAGACGAGTTTGAATTTGCACTCAGTCGCACTGCAAACACTTCTGTCGGACATGATGACAATGCTTCGACATCTATCCGACTTCTTTGGGTGCGATATATCTATCCAGACGTCTGGCGTGAAGCAATAATTGTACCAATCCTCGAAAAGGGAAAAGAAGTATCTTCTGCATCAAATTACCGTCTTATATTTTTGACGTGCCACCAGTCAAAGATATATGAACGGATGATCAATTTCCGACTCAGCTGGTTCCTGGAATCCCACAATCTCATAAACAAACATCAATGTGGATCTCGTCAGCACCATTCCACCACTAACCTTCATGTATATTTGATAAACGCGAGTCAGTCTAGTATCCTAAAACGCAACCATCTGGTTGGTGTGTTTTTCGATCTAGAAAAAACGTTCGACATGAACTGGAGATACGGTATTTTTCGAAAATTGCACAACTGGGGCTTACGAAGCTATCTGCATCAATTCATAGAGAATTTTCTTTGTAGCCATTCATTTAGAGTCTAAGTTGCAAAAACTTTCTCTTCTTTACGACCGTTGCAAATTGGTATTCCTCAAGGCTCTTCCATAAGAGTAACTTTATACTTGATTGCAATCTATGACATCGTTTCTAACATACCCAAGTTTGTTGATTAATGCCTTTATGTCGACGACCTCACTATCTTTAGTTCGTCATTATCTCTCGCTCTCTGTCAGGAGAGATTACAGCAGGCAGTTGACACTGTTTCTCTGGTTGCATCCGACCGTGGTTTCCGTTTCTCTACGGAAAAGACATGTGCTATCGATTTTTGTCGATTACGCAAAGCGCACTACTGTCCAGTTGTGACCCTTTACAACAGACCAGTGCAGATTGAAGATGAGGTGAAATTTTTGGGTATAATTTTCGATAGACGATTCTTGCTGTTAGAACACATCACTACTGTTTCTGCGTAGTGCCGAATGGCATTGAATGCAATCAAATGTACTGCCTCCACAAAATGGAGAGCCGAAAGAGACTCTTTGCTGCGTCTATACACCAGTCTGGTTCTGTCCAGGATATATTACGGCGCCATCGTCGTGTATACGGCTAGGTTCTATCACTTGAAGAAGCTAGACAGTGTACACAATGCTAGTATTTGAACTGTTACCGGTGCGCTTAGGACTACGCCAATTACATGCCCTAACTGTGGTTTGAGGTATGTGTGCAATATTCAAACGCTCTCGTAGCACATAAACCACGCGTTTTTCTTCAACAATCCAGACTTGAATCAACTATAAATTAATAGAGCAACTTTTTTGTCTCCACTTGCACTAAAGCTCCCAAGGTTGTTAAATACCAGCCTTAACATTCAAGGGTTTGTTATATGTCGCAAGTTTACAAATGTTCCTAAATGGGCATCTCTATCTACACTAACATATCTAGGGCTTACCATCATGCCAAAAGATTCCATTCCTAATGCCATATACTTGGTTGAATTCTTCAATCAATTGCAGCAGTACACAGACTTTCAACACACATATACTGATGGCTCCAAGACAGACTCTAGGTATGCCTGTGCTTTTGTGACTGACGGCGTACCCCAATCGTTCACCCTGTCATCCATATGCTCGGTGTATACCGCAGAGTTATATGGGATCTTCTACTCTGTGCGACACTCCCGTCAATCTATCGATGTGTGACGTCACCTGCTTGTCTGCACTGATTCTCTAAGTGCCACCTATCAATAATAGATTCTTCTCCGATTCCATTGTTCTGGAAATTCCTAGAGAAATTGATCGATTGCGAAAACAAGAGCGAGATGCCGCCCTTATGTGGATACCCGGACATGTTGGGATAACCGGCAATCACTATGCCGATTTGGCGGCTCCTGCAGCAGCCAACAACTATGTTAAAATTCGTCACTCTTTGCGCGCCGAGGATTTGTTGAGGTCAGTGTCTGCGCATTGTCTTAAATTATGGCAGGAGGAGTGGAATATATTAACTAGCAAATTGCGACGTGTAATGGTGTCAGTAGAGCTGTGGCTAGCACCGCTCCAACTAACAAGGTAGTAGCAAGTAGTTGTCTCATGTCTCATGTCTGAGAATAGGGCACACTTGTCTCACACACTTATTCCTGCTACTTTGAGAGCAACCACCGCTCTGCACCACTTATAACACTAGGCTCACTCTCGAACATATTTTCGAGCAGTGGCCTAGTTATAGTCTGCATAGTCGCAATGCAGGTTTTGATGGTCCTTTGCTTACTCAATTAAGTAAATAATACAACGTGCATTGGCAATGTTCTTACATTTCTTCGAGCTACTGCTTTGCTTCAGCAAATCTGAAACAGTCGTCTTCTTTTACTTCATTTTATATATGTTTCTAAATTTATTAAACATTTTTCAGTTTCTCCGCATAATATTTTAGCCAAAGCTGTGGTTTTCGTGGTTTCTCGAAAATCTCAGTCCCTGACTGAATTCCTCATATTCCAGCAATGCCTTATATATCTCCAATAGAACTCAGTTCTATATTTTTGGTTTTTCTAGCGATTGATTGTGAGAGCTGGATGTGAAATTCAGGATCTATATAAATGATTCCGAGAAACTTTATTATGTCTTAGGTAGCGTCATTTGTGGGTGCCTGTACAGTGTGTTTTCGTAAAATATGTTACCCTTAGAATAAGCCAGGGTCAAATGAGAAGGTATGGCCATATTGAAAGTATTGTGGATTGGTAGATAAACTATACTGATTTAATAATGTAGGAATGCGGGGCCTGCTCTGGCATAAATGGATAAATCTGATTGAGAGAAAATACAAAAGCGAGACAAATATATAATATTTGATGAATGAAAAAAATGACAAAAGGAGTAAATATAAAATGAGGTAGGAGATCTTTAGGTCTGCAGACCTTTAGATTCAGCGATGTTTGGCATACACGTTTCGGACAATATAGCACTTTTGCTGACTTTTCCGTTGTAAATGTATGAGTTTCCGTGCATAACATTTTTGCCTGCCGATGAATTTCAAGGCTTTTTGTTGTTAAGGTGACATAGATAACGTGGCTTTTCAAAAGGAAATAGTACCAACAGATTGATAGGAAAAATGCATGTGTTACTAGTAGTGAATCATTATTAAGTTTAACAATCCTCTTTCATTATTTTACTACAATGATATTTCAAAAATTTTGCGATTGAGTTGCTTTGTCAGGATGTCAGTTTATTTTTTCGAGTTTTGCACATATTCGAGAATGACAATTTTGCCAAGGTGTTCTTGAAAAAATTTGGGTGGAAAGTGCTTTTTAATCTTCGTTGTTTTTTCTTCATGAGCATTTTGCAACATGTGGATTGAAGGTTGACTGTCGAGGATGAGTTTAATTGGTTGATTTTGGTTGATGATGCTCAGTTCAAGAATAAGCCTCTTGATCTAACTGACATCGTCGCTTTAAGACACGGCTGATCGGTACTCGGCGTCCTCTGCTTACGTGTCAATAAGACGTGGCTTTTGCAAATACCAGATCAAAAGTAATATCCTCACTTAAGCTTCAGTTACGGCATTCCTTGCATAATCAGTGTACGTATAAACTAATAGTGTTGTGTCTCCAGAATCCGTGGTTCACGTGCTGTAGTTTTCTTCTCACCATCTTTCAGATACTCAACGTTGGTCGATTGCAGTTGCGAATTAATAATCTTAATGCCAATCACATGTCCGGGCGCGATTATGTGGGTAAATAGAGCAGGATATCTAAAGCTTCGAAATAGAGAGTGGTGGCTAGCGCAGACTTGTCATTGACTTCTATCTTCTCTTCGGTGATTAATCCTTCCTCAATTTAGTCAGGAATGAATTGCATGTGGAGCCCCTAAAACGATTTAGGATATTTTAAACGTATTTGGCTTGAGATGCCTAGTGATTTAGTCTTTATCTCCATGCCAAAATATGAGAAATTTGTTGTGCTTGGTTATTACAAGTTATTTTAAATCGTTTTATCATCTCTATCAGAACGTTGTTGTTCTCGTACTCATCTCTTTCAGCAATAAGGTCGTCTTCGACGAACAATTACAACAATAAATTGCTCAGGAATACGCATGAATCGCCTTCCGTGTTCTAAAGTCCAATGATTTCTACGAAGGCTCATATATTTTCATTCCACTTCTTTAGAGTCTCAAAACTCTGTCAGTTTCGACCTCGATTCTTTTCGGCTGGAACATGCACGGCTCTTCTTCAAGATTTCCATAGAGAAAAGCGGTGGTGAGATCGAATGGTACCATTTTCAATTTCGGTGAAGTAGTGTGGCTGCAGATCAGGAAAATAGAGAAGTGTCGCGCTAGCGGACTGAATGTCATTATAATTATACAGTCTCTCCTCCTTTTCAAACCCGTTAGCTACCAACCGCATTTTCCGTCACCCGTTATGTTTTTGACGTGAGACCCAACGACATTTTAAAAGTCAGAGTCCTGTCGGACATTTGACCAAATTCCAAAGTTCGTATTATGGTCGAGGATTTAAAGGCCTACGACATGGTTGTGCCCCTATTGTTGTCCTTGATGGTTTCCACTACTGGCATATCTTCTGCTTCGCAGATCATGTCAGTATATTTTTTGCTTTTCCCAAAATATCCAATGACGTAGTCGGAGAACCTAGACGGCCGTTGAAAATCATGAAAATCACCTGAGCAGCTTACCATCTGCAGAGTCTCTCTCCACATCCAGATCTTCTTGATCGCTGTCGGTTCCCGATTCCTTCCGTTCGCTGTCGGTTCCTGACTCCGTCTGTTCAGTATCGGTTGCCAACTCCTCCAATTCTGCTTACTTTAGTGACACTTCTGAAAGAGGTGCGTTATCCTAAGAAGCTTACTTGACGTCTGTGCCTTTCTGCTTCTTCACTCTCGTCGAATATAACATTGACCGAGCTAGTGACATCTCTTTCATCTTGTATATATTTTCAGTTGTACCCAACCATTATGCTGTGTTTCCACTTCTTGTCCAGCTTAGCGCACTTGTGTTTAGGAGTCAGCACGTTAAATTTATATCCAATAGACTTGAGTTTGTGAGTGTCTTACGAACAACATGTCTCAACCTGGTTTGATAGATCGTTAAAATAACATAGAAGATGGTCCCTGTCTACAAAATTTCGTTTAAGTCTCGTCCATGAATGATGGTTCAGGCAGATATGACATTCGCTTTCAATTTTCTTATAAGTCTGCCGTTGTGTTGTGATGTGTCATGGCGTGAACACTTTAAAAAAAGTGTGCACAGTTCTGAATTCCTCAAGTGTTTTTTGGTTACTTGTGAATTTTATTTCTCTGCCGTCGTCAGACATCATCATTTCACGCTTGCTCGAAACTGGTTGATGACCACCTTCATGAACACCTTCAGTTTTTTGGGTATCTCATCAGAGAGAACACTGTTCTGAGGTTGGAATTTTCGTATCTATTGAAGGAAAAAAAATTCACACCTTCCAAGGAGGGTCCATTTAACTGGCAGATCTAGAAATTGAGCAGGGAATCTCTTGTTAATGGGATGGTCGATGCAAAGCTGTTTGCCAAATACGCATCCCCTGCAAACATGATTTCCCAATCATCCGCGTACTTGATGTCGTTCTTCTGCAAGATGTCCTTGACATACTTAATGTATCGATGGGTTAATCTCTTGTACCAAGTCTTGATGGCTATGAAAAGCAAACATGTCCCAGCCTATATGACGTTATAGCTTTTTGTAAAGGTTTCCATCACGTTTCACCATTGTCGCATGAAATTTTGACGTTTTAAAAATTGATCTTTTCCGGTCAGTAGTCTAAACATAAATTCTGCCGAGGGTCTGTCTCACTGAGAATAACTAAAATTTTAGTATCGGTACCTGGAGAACTGGTTCAAGCACATTCGTATCCTAGGTTCGGCCATCAAAGGCCAACATTTATAAATCCTACACCTTTCAATTTGGTTGTATTACGTATATTTCTCTAGTAAGCGTGATCTTATTCGGTATATCCAGTGAACTAATCGCTGTGAGCCATCATGTGTTGCGTCGCGGCAATATTGAGCGAACTGTTTCAAGTTTATGTTTTAAAAGTTGTCGGTTGACGGTTGAGAATCCCACGCTGACTAGAGCCCTCCGATTTGCCTAACGTGATTCTCATCTGTTTGCATTTTCACCTCCATGTCTGTTGTCGGTTCGCCTTGGACTGCCTTTCACAAAAAAGGACCTCTCCTGCCTCATACATTGTAAAAGTAATTCTCCTTGCAGTAAGCTAAATATTTGCCGCACGGTTTGCTTCGACAATACTTTTTGACGTTGCATTTCTGTCCGTATTAAAAACAACTTACTGCAGTTGAATCGTTTTTATGTGAGATATGGTGAGTCAATGATTCTCTAGATACTTGGTAAGTCGGTCTTCCTCCAAGCGTATCTTCTGTATTAGTGTGTCGATCGTATTGAAAGCGATGTCGAGATTATCCCACGCTATACGCAAGTTTTGAAAGCTTCAGTGATAGAATGCCACGAATAAGAGTCAAGATCTAGTTGTCTCTGAGCATGTCTTCTCTAGTACCAAAATCTTCAGTTATCTGTCGAATCTCCAAGGACACTTGTATTATTGACTTTCTTGAATCATCAGTATAATCAAATAAATTTCGCTGTAGGCTTTCTACAAAAATGTCGGCCATCTTCCCGTACAAATTTGTCAACTTGCTTAACATATCTTTCGCCGTGGTACAAGTCGCAATCATTTTGGCAATAGCACAATAACACTATCTAGATATACACCTACAATCTATTGCGCCTAGAAATCCTTCTTTAACCATGATTTAACTGTTTCATCGGCGGGAGTCCCGGTAGGCCTAACTTTCAACCCGATGACAACATCAAGGATATCTTTGGTTTTTAAGTAGTATATCAATTTTAAGTCTCTGTGACAGATAATCTATATTTCCTTTCGTGTCTTCGGCTAGGAACTCGAATTGCGACTCAAAAGTGTGCATAACTAGTAGAGGTTGGTGACAAGCTGGCGCCCCGTTGATGAGTCGAATGATGATCGTCCTCGAAGACTCTTGGCTGGCTTACCCCTCGTTGACTTTCTCCTGACAATGACGTCTAATGATCAGCCGTTACTAGCGGCGCATATTCATATGTCCCGGCGGTAAGTTTAGGACCTTCTCTTACCCATTTTCTTGCCCGAACCACCAGACTAAGAAAAAGGTTCACTAATCCTCTTAAATTGCCTAGTTTTACGAGAAGTACTTATTAAACAGGAAGATATATATGATAAAAGTACACACCTGTTTGGTCAGTATTGATAATGAAATTTTTATCGAAATCTTCGTTTAGATTTTAAGTCTGATTTCTAAATGTTTCGGCAGTGTCCATGAGTTTATCTATGAAATACATATCTTTTTGAGAAACAAATTTGGTGATTTTTCTTTGTCGAATTCTATGGATATTTTTAAAGTTAGTAACCCGGGAAGGGGCTCCTTTGAATGAAAATTTTGTGAACTGCGATGCAGCAGCCAAAGCAACTTCTCGTAGATTACTCGTTGTAACTGTATGATACTGTTGTAGTGCTTCAATAAATCTATCAAAGGTCCATGAAGCCATGCATATTTTTTACGTTTAGAACCTCTTTTACAAATTTATTCTTCCCTTATTTTTAGATGGTATTTTCTTTTTAAAGAAAGGCAATCCTTTTTTTGTAGAAAAGACAAGCTCCAACTAGGATTCTGCCGGGCTATATTCACTATTCCTATTTCATTTGGAATATAGTTTGGTTTACTTTTTTTACTTGGCGGGCTACTTTCACTGCCTCTAGTTTCATTGTCAGAGTTTGGAAATCTGATGCAGACTCACTTTCTTGTAATAATTCTTCATCAAGCTACTAAGCCTGTATTAGCGAAAAATATCACACAAATGGCACGCTAATACAGGCTTAGTTGCTTGTTTGTGCTACGGACCAATGTCTTCGCATAAACCAAAGCACTCTTACAAAGGTTTTTCGATTTTTTACTATATATCGATTCATCACAAATCACAGGAAAATCGATAATTTCTATCACCACATTCATTTCGATGAAAATAAAAATTTTAAATGTAGGTATTGCCAGCACTTGGCGAGAAAGAACTTATTATGGTGGCGTTTTACTTTGTATTACTTTGTTTATAGTTGCGCAAAAATTTTATAAAAGTTAATAAAAACATCGGGAATAATTAAATTTAAAATGTTTTCTATTATATCAGTTTTACAAAGTTTTTAATAAATATAAAATTTATCAAATTTTATATTTGATTAGCAATAAAAAAATTAAAGGCAACAGAGTGTGGGATAGAACTCTCGACCACTGGGCCCGTACATCATTTTCATTTTCAATTTTCTTTATATGTTTTAATTTTATTACATTAACACTTGTATACTAATGTGTGGACAGCATGGTAGGTTTTTCAGAGCTCCTACTCACATGGGGAGTGTATATCTGAGTATGTGTGTTATTGCGTTGTTCGCTTGAACATTGTGTTAATGTATTGTGTGGGATTGTATTGTGTGGGGAAGAATGTACCAAAAAACCCATTTAAATTTATTGAAAACAATATTTTTGTTCAAACTGACAAACTAACTTAACTAATTTAAATTAAAGACACGTTTGTTGGTGATGGCTTTATAATTTTGTGAATATGTTTTATTATTGTGTTGTGTAGTGAGCGTGTGTGTTAATTGTGTGCGGTGTAGCTGTGCGTGTTCGTGTTATGTGTTCTGCTCATGAAACTTCTCTAGAAATAAGGGTAAGCTTTGGTAGGGTAACTTGTGTTTGACTTTAAATGTAGTGTTGTTGTCGCGGGTAAATGTTATGTCTTTTATAAGTGTGTTTGAATTATATTGTGTGCTTTTGTAAAACTTTTGTGATGTTTCTTTAATGTAATCTGTAATGTATGATATGTTAGTATCTTCGTGTAGTTGTGTTATTTGGGTGTATCTATCAGAGCTGGTAGCCAAACGAAGGCACTTGTGTTGGAGGCGTTGCAAGGGTAGTGTGGTGCTGATCGGTGTGTTACACTAGACTGTGGCCACGTAAGTGATGATTGGGCGAATATTTGCAGTGTAAATGAGAAGTTTGTTTTTGATGGTAAGTGGCTGTTTTTGATAAGTAAGAGATAAAAATTGGACAGGACGGCGTGGGTTTTCGTTAATGCGTGTTTAATGTGTTGACCATGTTTAAGTGACCTGTGTAGATGTATTCCTAAATATCTGATTGTTTGTGGGTGTAATTTTTTGTGAGTGTATTTTTAGGGGCATTAGTATTGTGTTGTTTGAGAATTTAAGTGTGAACACTATGGTTTCGGTTTTGTTCGTGTTAATGTTTACTTTCCAATTTTCCAGTATTGGTCTAGGATGTTTATGTGTATTGGTTTTTGCTATGTAGCTATTTGTGCTCGCTATCCACTGCGCTATGCCGCCGCTCAGAATAGGATCAATTTTTTTCTACAAAACAAGATTTGAAAACTTTGAACGCGATATTCTCGAATTTTCTTGAGAAGTGCATAAAACGGAAAATGTTTTATTTTGTTTTTTGCGTCACCTACCATCTGGGAAAAAATCAGCCAAATCGGTGACACCGACTACGTGGCGTCCCCTTCTTAGTTATCGGTCCGGCCAACTTGAAAAATGTTGTTTCGAGAAAACGCGTTTAAAGTTTGAAGTAGTAATGCTGTACCGTTATTCTGTTCGCTTTGAACAGCGGTAGGTCTCGAGTTTTATTCGTAATTCAGACGCCTTTATAGTTTTGCGGAGCATAAAACGTTCTCATATTATTTTCAAGATACAAAAGAATAAATTAAAAAAAAAAATTTTTTTTGCCAATCTTTATATCTCTAGGGTAGTCTATCCTCTTAATAGCATTAATTTTTTATATCATTTGTTAATTGTATCGTTAGTAATATTAATAATAAGAAAACGGTAATATAATTGGATAGTTAAGGATATGGGAATCTTGATCGATCGATATTTAGTATAAATTTGGACGTTTACATATGTATTGTGACCACTTTAGCAGTCAAATTCTTTTGTAATAACGACTTCGTAGTCTTGAATTTACTGTACTTGCAATATTGTGTTACACCCCTGAGTGGCGTGGCTGAAGCTGAAGTGCTGCAGAGCGTTAATCTGTAGGTTTTGGGTTCGAGTTCCTGTGACACTCGACAAATTTTTTTAAGTTTAGAGTTTTATCATCTCAGTGTAGCAATATTTCACCTAAACTTAAACTTAAAATATACTGATAAGAATTATAAAATAAAAATTTGAAACTTACGTGGCAATAAATAAGATAACAAAATAATTTCAGTTGCACATTTCTCATAACTGGTCCTTTTTATGTAGAAACAAGCAGTGTAAAATATTCATATCTTTCACTTTGAAGATGAATGCTCCTCCTATAATTTTGGTTCCGAGGGTTCACCAATCATGTTAGAGGTACTAAATATATACAGATATTTTTAATGTGTAAACTAAGGCATTGCCAGTGCTAATATCGAATAGACTACTGAATGTAATTATTTTTATTCCAAAAGTATAAAAAGAAGTATCTTAAATTCATAATTGGTTAGATTTTTATTTTGATCACCTCAATTATAGAACATTTATTGTTTATTCATAAAAAAGTACATCATTCCAAACTTTAAGCATTCTTGTAGTTAATTTTTAACATGCCTGCCGATGCCGAGCCTTGCAAATTGGCAATGTCAGTCCGTGTTTCATATCTGTAATATATGATAAATAGCTTCACTTACATAAGTTGCCCATAAATATTGCAAAACAAAGCAGGTTATTTGCGTAAGAATTTCATCTCATAATAGCATATTCCTCCGGAATTTTTAGTGCGCAACTATAGTCGATGTTACTGAACACTAAACGGGGTATGCTTACCAGCAAACTTTATCAAACTGCAAGTATATGTATTCAAAAAAGTATGTCAAAATTTTAAGTTGTTCTGATCAAAATTGACGGGGTTATGCGACATTGAAAAGATTCTATGTTAGTAAACCTCATGACACTTAAAACTTTAAAAGCGATTATATCAGAAATATATTTTCAAAGTCGGTGACAGAAATTTCTGGAATGCCATACATCCGATTTGTTTTTCACATGTTCAGAACTATTTTCTTGAGTCCTTGGTCGTTCAGATTTTTATTAAATTTCGATTTTTCACAGCCAATCAAAGACTGATTTTTTGGGTGAAAATTAATAACTTGACATTGCATAACCGCCATATAGTGAAAAAATTTTTCTTTCAAAAACCAACGATCGCTGACCGGTTTTATCTACGCTTAAAAAAGTCTAAATTTAAATTTTGAATTCAGATGATTATTGCTCCTGCAGGAGCTGTCATCGCAGAAAGACTTGTTTAAAATGGTCTTCTGCAAGTAGCGACCATCTGGACCACCAGGATCTTATTTTATAAAATGATCAATGTAGTTTTGAACTTAAGTATATGCTTAGTAAATGGATGCAAACAAATTTTGAAAATGTTTATTAGTTTCCCAGAAAAAATCTCCTAAATATTCGCTTTTTTGCCTTACGAATAGCGTTTTCTACATAATTTGCAATTGTTTCGCCCGCACAATGTTCCAATAATTCTAATTTTCCAAAGTGGTGAAGTATATTCGCAAATACTGTCTCACTGACGCATGTAGTTAATTAAATGTATTTTTGTCTAAATTTACAAAATAAAAAAAATGCGGAAGCACCTATGAAATTTATGAAGGTTGATCATTTAAAATTATTATATTATATTCGACAAAAAAAAAACGCTGTAGCACAACCAGTGCTGTTGCTTGAATAAACGGCTATCTTCATTTAAAGTTTAAAATTTGTTATTTCAGTATAGCGGAGATAATTATTTAGTTACGTTTAAAGTAAACAATTTAGATCAATTGATTTAATATTTATTTATTTAAATTAATTATAAAGCATGAGATCTTAAGTGGAGGTTCTTAAAGATTTTGTCGAAAATAAGGCAAAGTTTGAGAATATTTTGTGGGAGAATAAAAAGACATACGAATTTCCGGTGTTGATCATTTTATTGACCCATCTTTTTAAAATATGTGTGAATTCTCATATTATATTTTTTAATATGGCGGCTCTGAAATGGGGGCTCACGTCTGCCTCTCCAAGCGAGATATCGTCCTACAACGTCAAGTCTGCAGCCTCTTGTAGTGAAGTGAAATCAAAAATAATTTAAGAACATTAAAACTTATGAAATTCTGTATGGCATGTATTTAGAAAGAAAAAAATTGGACCAAAATTAACCTAATTATGAACTTTAAAAAAAAAGTAAAATTTTTACCCTCTTTTTTTTTGTCTCGCTATAAAATTATGAATTTAGAATTTTGTATGCTCATTTTAGGAATAAGCCATACCAAAATGTATATCTTTTCGGTCAGGCTTTAAGTGCATCTGAGCAACAGCTGTGCTTATCGTTTTGACGAAAAATATGGTTTCGAGAAAAACGCATTTAATGTTTTCAGACAGTTTGCTTTTAAATAACTGTATATTTTCTTCAGTTATCACGATCAGTATCAGTTCTTATAGGTTTTTGGGGTCGTTGATTACAAATCTGAAGTAAAATTTTGCAAAATTGAAGATGGCGGATCCAATATGGCGGATCAAAAAAAAATTTGCATCTACCAATGTGGACCAAAATGTTTATGTATGGCGGACCAAAACATGAATCGGATCATCAGATCAAATATGCTAAAATTAACTAACATCAGGATTTTAGACGGCTATTCTTGGGCCGTATAGGATTCCTTCCTCGATTTCGAAGTGCTCCAGGTTGGACAGCTCCAGCCTTCCACGCGCGTGAGGTAGGTGCGCTCGAGGCGCTGCAATTCGTTAAATATGTTTCGGGTTCGAAATATCCTTTAGCACACATATTCTACACGAATGTAACTTTTATTTTAAGGAAAAGAAATCGTTTTTTTGGAAAAAAAACTAAGAGAACTTCCCCTTAAAGCAATAACTAAGTATCTCTGTTACATAATAATTATATTTTTGTGAGCAAACCGTACGTGTATATTTGAGTGTAAAATTAGGAATCTTGAGATTTGAATCACAAAAAAAGTTAAATTTTTGAAAAAATAATTCTAAACGGAAGTGTTTGTTTACTCGGCAATTTTTTACAGTTTCTGCAATATCATCGAGCATTACAACAAAATATTTTTAATAAAAATGAAATATATTTATATTTCACAGAACTGTTGTATGATACTTATTGAAAAAGGGTATCAGTTTAATAAAAACAGATATTTCTTCAATTTACATTCAATTTTACACAAATTATTTCATCTGTACTTGTCAATTGTTTAATATAAAAACAAAATAGACTGAAAATATTTGGAATTTGATATGTTATATTTATTGAATAATATATATTTATAGAAAATATGTGTCAAAGATGAATTATTTAATAAAGATATGATGTGAACTTAACACAATACGTATAGCAAAGATCAATTGCGGATATTTTCAACAACTGTCAAAAAACAAGCAAAATTTAATGTTGAACTCAGTTGTGATGGGATTTAGGTGTATGGTAAAAATGAGACGCCATTTAGACGCTATTAAAATAAGATTTCGTAAAATAAATATGCTAGCCGACCGGTTCGGCCAACATATTCGCCATCTGCAGAATATCTGGGGCTGATATAACAGCTGAAGATATCTCGGCTAAGCAGAAGATGACCAGTGCATTGGTTGAAATCAGTCGAAAAAATCATTTCTTTATGAATAAAATGTTTAACGATGTGGATAAAAGAAATCTTTTTATTATTCATCCTTCGCCTAAACTCCCAATACATTTTTCAAATACAGTAATTTTGTTAGGTACGAATGAATAATTAGAGTTTAATATTAGAAAAATTTACGAATGCTTATGGATTTCTAAACGTTTCTGTGAGATCAAATAAACTCAAATTAGACAATAATAATTTTTTTGCTTCAAAAATATTTTATGGATATTCGTTTCATCAATGAATATAATAACAGTTTGACTTGTTTCTCTTTTTTGTGAACACAAAAAGGTACATATTAGGCACAATATATCCACAACAGATAAGAATCCAATGTTTTGGTGCTGCCTTGAAGTTGGCACTAAATTCGTAAACTTTAAATAGATTCATCCGGATTTATTTTTGACTAATAATTACAATGGCACACAATTTACTTTAATGAACTAAGAAATGTTAAATTATGCTAGGAGGTTACTATGTGTAATACGCTACACTGCGAAGATGAAATACAAAAAATGTGAAACAAAATTGTCTTTATCGTGTGTCGCCTGAACTCGGTCCCAGAACCGACGTTCTGTTGCCGTACTGCTTGAGCCACGCCACTCACAGCAAACAACCGATAAATCTGTATCAAGTTTAATGTGGTGTGGCTTATATAAAAGATACTGGCAGCATTGGTCGATTCCATATTTGTGGTGACAACTTTTTCCAGTC
>OX063288.1:11516326-11521326 GCA_944039245.1 Nebria salina
CCGATCAACGGTACATCAGCTGCATCGAGACCAGCCATCCGATCAGATCAATCAACCCCACCCACAACCAATCATGAAATTGGCCATCAGCAATCTCATATTAATAATACTGTAGGTTATATTTTTGCATAAGCTGTTCTGATTATTGAACGAATCACTGTTAGTTCAAATTAACGCAAGAAGTCGAATCACTGATATATATTAACGTAACTCGAGCGAATCACTGTTATTAACGTAACAACAAACAAGCATAGAAAAATATATTCTTTCAACAATCATATTTTTATCACTGAACATATAAATATTATGATTAATATCTAACACTACACAACAATGGCCACACCTACACAAACAATTCAACCACCCCTAATTAGTACCATTCCAAAAATTCCATCCGACATAAAAGAATTAATTGAAATTATTCCCGAATATGATGGAAGTACGGGCACGTTATCGCATTTCATCACAATTTGTGACGAAATTCTTGACATTATAAATAAACAAAATTTATGCCAACTTACCAAAAGAATAATACTTCATACAATCAGAAAAGAAATTATAAGAGAAGCTAACGCTAAATTAGCAACTAAAACATACACCGACTCGACTTCCTTAAAAAATTTATTAGTTGGAGAATATGGAGATAAAAGAAACGTAGTTCATTTCTTAACTGAATTATCCCACTTAGAACAAAAATCTAACGAAGATATTTTTGCATGACTACATACGCTGCTCATAATTTCATAATTAATTGTAAAGAACTATACAGAAGTCAACTTGCGGCCAGAAATCCAAAATCATTAAGCGACGTTCAGAGTTTAATAAATAACGACTTCCAATATATTCACACTAGTATTAACAAAAATAATTTTGTAAAACAAAAAGTAAACCCACCAACACCTACATACAAACCGAACACTCAATACCAAACTCCACATCGATCCCCAATGGTTCGATACTCTCAACCACAAAATTTCCCCAGTTCAAATTTTAAACCTAAGCCCAACTACCCACAACAACAAAGAAATACTTATCCGCAACCTATGTCGATTTGTACAAACACATTTCGACCACAAATGAAAAGAGTTCGAGAAGACCTACAATTACTCGAACATGACATCGAACCCTCTCACGAAATTGACTTAGAAAACGCTGAACAAACAGATAGCGAAAATTTTGATTATTCTACCACAGAACCAGAAATAGACAATGAAAACTTTTGCATACTCCCGCAAGAAAATTTGAATCCTTAGCCAATTATACCTCATTACCATTCATTTAATTTAAAAATTGCCGAATTTTAATAGACACCGGATCATCTGAAAATTTTATAAGCCAAAAATTTGTAGACGAAAATAAAAATAAATTCAAATTATATCCCGAATATTTTCAAATTCAAACAGCCAATGCCATCTCTCATGGAAATTATTATACTATTGCAGAACTATTTAATATATAATTCAAATGTCAAATTTAAGAATTTCGCAAAGATTTCAATATTGTAATAGGTAACTCTGGTTTAAGGTTATTACGAGCAATCATAGACTACCCTAATGAAACGATTAGATTATTAAATAAACAAGTTCAAATTGCGCTACTTCCACCAAAATAATTTGGAATTAAACTTTCACGAAACTTGCGATAAACTTAATCTCAGAACAGAACATCTAAAAAATATGGAAATTAACCACTTAAATAAATTGATAAAAGAACTTCAAGATTTAACTATTTCCGAAAATCAAAATCTCACCTTCACTAACAAAATTAAACATAAAATTAATACATCAGACGAAACACCCGTATATCAAAGATCTTATAAATACCCTATAATTTATAAGGATGAAGTAAATTCTCAAATTAATTAATTGCTAGATGACAAAATAATTAGGCATTCATATTCACCTTGGAGTAGCCCAATTTGGATTGTACCCAAAAAGCAAGACGCCTCAGGAAAAGAAACATTTAGAATGGTGATAGATTATAGGAAATTAAACTCCAAAACAATAGACGACAAATTTCCCATCCCTGATATAACAGAAATTTTTGACAAACTAGGAAAAGCGAACTATTTTACGACTATTGACCTAATCAGCTGTTTTCATCAGATAGAAATGGATCACGGTTCTATAGAGAAAACAGCCTTCTACACAGACCAGCGTCATTTTGAATTCCTCAGAATGCTTTTTGGGTTGAAAAATGCCCCAAGTACATTTCAAAGGCTAATGAACTTCGTGCTCAAAGATCTGATAAATAAAATATGTTTTGTCTACCTAGATGACATTATTATATTAGGAACCTCCTTACAAGAACACATTCAAAACATTAAAACCATTTTTCAAACATTAAGGGAAGCTAACCTAAAGATACAACTAGACAAAAGCGAATTTCTACGGAAAGAAGTCGCTTACCTTGGCCATTTAATCACCACCGAAGGTATAAAACCAAACCCTAGTAAAATTGAAATTATAAAAAAATTTCCAATTCCAAAATCACCCAAAGAAATTAAATCACTTCTTGGTCTACTTGGTTATTATCGAAGATTCATCAAAGACTTCGCTAAATTAACAAAACCCTTCACTAGATGTCTTAAGAAAAATGTCAAAATTAACATCGAGGATAAAGAATATATTTCTTGTTTTGAAAAATGTAAATTGCTACTCTCAAATTCACCAATATTACAATACCCAAACTTTTCCAAACAATTTAGATTAACCACCGACCTTTCGAACTTTGCATTAGGCGCAGTGCTTTCACAAAATATTGAAGGAAAAGATTTACCTATAGCATACGCAAGTTGAACGCTCAACGAACACGAAATTAACTAATCCACCACTGAAAAAGAACTACTAGCGATAATTTGGTCTATTAAACATTTCCACCCTTACCTATACGGAAACAAATTCAAATTAATAACCTACCATAAACCCTTGATTTGGCTGAATAGTTTGAAAGAACCCAATCAAAAATTAATAAGATGGAAACTCAAGGTATGCGAATATAACTATGATATCGAATACCAAAAAGGTAAACAAAATTATGTCGCGGATTACCTGTCCAGAATTCCAAAATCTTTTGCAATAAATTACTTAGATACAAACATTTTCGATCACTCAGAACTCATAACACACTGTATATCTAAAGACTTTAAAATGAGCAAAGGTTTTGCCAAACAAATTAATGATAAATTCAAAACAACAATTAACTTAGACAAAATTAAAATTCAAGGAAAAATAGCTATTCAAATGTCACCAAAACCGATTATTCATTTAATAACAAAAAATAATTATTACGACAAAGCAAATTTAAAAGATATAGAAACTTGCCTGCAGCAATTAAGAGAATATTTACTTCAAAATAATATTAATTCTATCAATATGCCTAAATTAGATAAACAGAATTGGTACGACATAGAAAATGTACTAACACAAACTTTTCAAAATACCAAAATACAAATAAACGTTTTCACTCCAGACACCATCCAAAATTATGTAAACTCTGTTATCGCTGAAAAAGACACCGATAGCTGCACACAACACTCTGACAATGAGTCACCGATAAACGGACTTCATTATGAAGAAATCCCTGTAAATTTTGGCAAAAATCAGATAATCTTCAAAGAAACGAATTCAAAAAACAGCATAGAAATCATAAAACTATTTAAGCACGATAAACAAAGAATATATATGTACCTTAATAAAAATGGCTGCGAAAACGCTTTATTACACTTCATAAAGGAATATTGTGTACCGGGCATTAAATATCATTGTATAGTACCTGCAAATTTTCAAAACACATTAAATTCCCTATTACGTGTACATTTTCAACCTGGAACCTATAAATTAATTAACTGCCAAACGCAACTAGAAGATATCGAATTATCTGATGAACAAATAGAATTAATTCAAAACTACCACCTTGGTAAAACGATCCATCGAGTCATAGTAGAAACTTACAACAAATTAAAACAGAAATACTATTGGCCTAATATGCAAATATCTATATCAAAATTTATAAATAACTGCGAGATATGCCAAGAAAATAAATACGAAAGAAATCCAACTAAAATTCCTATACTGAAATCACCCACAGCATCAAAAACACTAGAAGTAATTCACATAGATATATTATCCTTAAGGAAACAAAAATACTTAACGATAATTGATAGTTTTTCTAAGCATGCCCAAATTTATCATTTGCCCGAAATTAATACCTTAACTATAGTCCAAAAATCAATTAAATATTTTGCAATTTTCGGATACCCTAGTTTAATTATTTCAGATAACGGTTTACAATTCAACAATCAATTAATTTATAATTTTCTATCAACAAAGAAAATTCGTATACACCTTATAAGCGTAAACAATCCTAAAAGTAATGGTAACATTGAAAGATTTCATTCCACCATCATAGAGCACATGAGAATCTTAGAGCAAAATAAAGATTTTAACGATTTAGACACCAGTAACAAAGTTCGATACGCTCTTCAAGCTTATAACCAAAGTATTCATTCAGTAACTATACGTTCACCGAACGATATTCTTTTCGGTCATTTTAGCGAATCTAATGAAGAAATATCACCAGAAATAATAACGGATAACTATATTCAAACACACAAAGATATCATGGATAAAGTCTACGAAGAAACCAAAGCTTTGCTAGAAGGAAATAAAATGAAATACGCTACCTCAAAAGTAAACAGTTATAAACTTCACAAAAAGGTCTTCGAACAGCAAGCTAAGAGAAATACCGGGAAAATCGAAAAACCTGCTTATAAACAACAAGCAGTCAAAACCTACATAAAAAACAAGGCACAAATACTAACAGAAAAATATAAAAAAATAAAAATAGATAAGTTAGAACCATACCGCAAATTTACAGAATCCTGCGAACAATCGCAACCATCAACGTCAAAGACGAAAGAGACAATCCCGGAATCAACATCTTAAAATTAGGAAAGGCCCTAATTTCCACTAATAATAAGTATATTTACGTAAATCTTA
>OX063288.1:11526326-11648826 GCA_944039245.1 Nebria salina
GAATAAGAATAAGTGCATCTTTACTCTAGACAAGATTCACATTCTCTGTCGTAACTCAGAAAGGGAAGTACATAAAGAAAACTTTGATAGAATAAAAATAAGAGATATTAATATTTCGCGTAACTTATTTGAAGACTTAAAAAAATGCAATCAAACATTGTTCATATATTACTTATTTTACATTTATCGTCCATTATTCTCTATAAAAAAGCAAAAAGGCTCAAAGATTTTCAATATTGGTTTATTCTAACGATGTAACATATATACCTATAAGAAAGCTTAGTCTCACACATGCCAGATGTATCCATAAACATTTTGATTTCTTGCACAGATATGTCAGTTATGATGTCATAAAGTTATTCTAATATCTGTTGATAAATTCATATGGTGAGAGATATATCAAGGTTTTTGATGTGATCAATATATATATTAGGCATAAAAATGCACAATAAATATATGATTTTTTTTTAAATATTTAAATTATAATTTTTAACTAATGTGTGAAATATATTTTGCTTCAAGGAGTAACCCTAGAAAGAAGATATTTCAGTATCTTGAAAATAATATGCCAAAGTTTTATGCTCCGGAAAACAATAAAACAGCCTGAATTTCGAATAAAGCGCGATGCCTCCCACTGGTCTTTGCAAGCGCAAATACGCCACAGCTCAATTTCTTGGGCATATGTTTTCTTTTGGACTTCATTTCGCAACAAGTGGTATATTAATAACGCAAGAATATTGTTATTAGCAATTCTTGGGCGATTTTTTGACGATATTTTGGCGATTTCGATATTTATTTTTAAATCATGCTATTTTTGCAAATTCAATATAAAAAAAATCCTAGGTGCTACTCTAGCGTATATAATATCGTAACTTGTTTGCTTCGTGCTTCTAATATAATATCATTGCAGGAGACAATGCTAAACAGCTGACCGAATCCGCATTTAATTAAAACCAAATACAAAAAAAAATTGTTTGGACTCTATATTATTGTTGGGCAGATTACTAGTTTGTTTAAATTAACTATTGAGTATATAAAGCATATTTATACTCAAATTTGCTTTCCCAAATTCTATGCATTGAATACATCAATGCAAGACTTGCCCGAAAGCGTTGTCAACCATGGAGAAACTAGTGATTATTATTTATTATATTATTATATATAAAACATACATAACATTATAAAAACATCTGTGGTGTCTTTCACCGACCTTTCTTATACGCATTTGGGCTTAAGCACATTGAAGTTTCATTATTTAACTCATTTATAATATTTTTCTTACTTTTGGAACACTTTTTCACTAAATATATTTCTTAGAATAAATATAAAATGCAAAATATAAATTATTTAGGAATATTTTTTTTTTTTGAAAAGAAATTGATAAGTGCATATGATATGATTTATGGGAAAATATATATTATAAGCAGAAAATTTAATATCCATTATTTGGAACATAAACTCTTTTTGAAAAAAAATTCAAACGTTAAACCAAAAATATCAGATAAATTAATTTTACCAAATTTCACCAATGTTTCGGTCGAAGATTCTGAACTTCATCAGAGCTATAAATTATTATAAAATTATTATAATATATAAAATATTAAGATAAACATCATATAAAATGTGATAAAACATTTTAAACACTATGTTAAAAGAATACGATTTTGTATTGTCTAAGATATAAAATTTCTTACCGTATGGTTATGTACATTGTAAAAAATGATGAAATTGACAATTTCGATAAGTAATTCAAATGCTTAACAATAATTATGTGAACAATAGTTCAAAGTGTGGAATATACAATATTTAAGTATTTTTAACATACACATCAGTATAATACATGTCTACCATTAAAGACAAAAAGTACAGTGATATTTATCGTAACTATTATTAACTTATAATAGTTACGATAAATATTAAGTTTCATAATTTTACATTTAGCCGTTTAGGCTGTAGAGCGCATACACATACACACAGAGATATACACATAGACAGAAGTTATTCCAAAAATAGTCGGAATTGATTCAGGGAAGGTAAAAACGTATATTTCGAGATCGAAATTTTTCATGATTACAATACTTACTTTTACTGCGGATATGAAAGTAAATAGAGTGATACGCATTCTGAATATCATAATTAATGTAAATTATAATATTTGCATGGCAACAATACGAAATACTAATAGTCAGCCAGATACTGAAATTTAAATTTTATTTATGCCATTTATACAATACTTACAAACTTATTGTATTCGCTAAAACAATGTATTGACTATCAACGTATTCCTGGTCAGGTTTGTATAGTAAGTGCAGGCATATATGATTACGTTACACAATGCAAACGCAGCAATTTGTTGTGGTGAGTGCATCTCAAAAGCATACATTTAGCTCTCATTTGTAGAAATAAAATATTTGTTTGCCAATATGCACGTTGCATGTTCGGAATTGGTATCAGGTTAGCGACAAGGATATGGGTATGTGATTTACGTGTGAATGTATCGTGAAAAGGCCCATAACGCGAAGCCAAGCAAAGACTGTGGTGTAACAGTAGGAATAGCCACGCCAGATACGACCGATTTGCTGAATTGGCACGATCCCCACCAAATTGACAACGTACCCGTCTAATGACTCAACGGGTGTCATTTATTCGAACTGAACTAACATGTTAAGGTTGGCAAAATCGAAAACTACATGTCGATCAAATGAAATTGACAAAATATGTCGTCGAAACACGATAACTTATTCCGAACACTAGGACATTGCATATTAAATTTATGTTATATATTTCTATATTGGTAGTTTTAGATTACATTATATTAATGGGATATATTTTGACCATTGAATTGACATACTGACATTCATTTAAATGTCCATCAATGTTAATTTTAGATATTACTTAAAGTTGATAAGAATATCAGTACAATACATATTGTTTACTAAAATAGAATAGAATAGAATTAAACTTCAACTTGTAAACTCTTAATCTGTAACCTTTTATTAAAAAGCAAAGGCACAGGCACAGGCACAGGCACAGGCACAGGCACAGGCACAGGCACAGGCACAGGCACAGGCACAGGCACAGGCACAGGCACAGGCACAGGCACAGGCACAGGCACAGGCACAGGCACAGGCACAGGCACAGGCACAGGCACAGGCACAGGCACAGGCACAGGCACAGGCACAGGCACAGGCACAGGCACAGGCACAGGCACAGGCACAGGCACAGGCACAGGCACAGGCACAGGCACAGGCACAGGCACAGGCACAGGCACAGGCACAGGCACAGGCACAGGCACAGGCACAGGCACAGGCACAGGCACAGGCACAGGCACAGGCACAGGCACAGGCACAGGCACAGGCACAGGCACAGGCACAGGCACAGGCACAGGCACAGGCACAGGCACAGGCACAGGCACAGGCACAGGCACAGGCACAGGCACAGGCACAGGCACAGGCACAGGCACAGGCACAGGCACAGGCACAGGCACAGGCACAGGCACAGGCACAGGCACAGGCACAGGCACAGGCACAGGCACAGGCACAGGCACAGGCACAGGCACAGGCACAGGCACAGGCACAGGCACAGGCACAGGCACAGGCACAGGCACAGGCACAGGCACAGGCACAGGCACAGGCACAGGCACAGGCACAGGCACAGGCACAGGCACAGGCACAGGCACAGGCACAGGCACAGGCACAGGCACAGGCACAGGCACAGGCACAGGCACAGGCACAGGCACAGGCACAGGCACAGGCACAGGCACAGGCACAGGCACAGGCACAGGCACAGGCACAGGCACAGGCACAGGCACAGGCACAGGCACAGGCACAGGCACAGGCACAGGCACAGGCACAGGCACAGGCACAGGCACAGGCACAGGCACAGGCACAGGCACAGGCACAGGCACAGGCACAGGCACAGGCACAGGCACAGGCACAGGCACAGGCACAGGCACAGGCACAGGCACAGGCACAGGCACAGGCACAGGCACAGGCACAGGCACAGGCACAGGCACAGGCACAGGCACAGGCACAGGCACAGGCACAGGCACAGGCACAGGCACAGGCACAGGCACAGGCACAGGCACAGGCACAGGCACAGGCACAGGCACAGGCACAGGCACAGGCACAGGCACAGGCACAGGCACAGGCACAGGCACAGGCACAGGCACAGGCACAGGCACAGGCACAGGCACAGGCACAGGCACAGGCACAGGCACAGGCACAGGCACAGGCACAGGCACAGGCACAGGCACAGGCACAGGCACAGGCACAGGCACAGGCACAGGCACAGGCACAGGCACAGGCACAGGCACAGGCACAGGCACAGGCACAGGCACAGGCACAGGCACAGGCACAGGCACAGGCACAGGCACAGGCACAGGCACAGGCACAGGCACAGGCACAGGCACAGGCACAGGCACAGGCACAGGCACAGGCACAGGCACAGGCACAGGCACAGGCACAGGCACAGGCACAGGCACAGGCACAGGCACAGGCACAGGCACAGGCACAGGCACAGGCACAGGCACAGGCACAGGCACAGGCACAGGCACAGGCACAGGCACAGGCACAGGCACAGGCACAGGCACAGGCACAGGCACAGGCACAGGCACAGGCACAGGCACAGGCACAGGCACAGGCACAGGCACAGGCACAGGCACAGGCACAGGCACAGGCACAGGCACAGGCACAGGCACAGGCACAGGCACAGGCACAGGCACAGGCACAGGCACAGGCACAGGCACAGGCACAGGCACAGGCACAGGCACAGGCACAGGCACAGGCACAGGCACAGGCACAGGCACAGGCACAGGCACAGGCACAGGCACAGGCACAGGCACAGGCACAGGCACAGGCACAGGCACAGGCACAGGCACAGGCACAGGCACAGGCACAGGCACAGGCACAGGCACAGGCACAGGCACAGGCACAGGCACAGGCACAGGCACAGGCACAGGCACAGGCACAGGCACAGGCACAGGCACAGGCACAGGCACAGGCACAGGCACAGGCACAGGCACAGGCACAGGCACAGGCACAGGCACAGGCACAGGCACAGGCACAGGCACAGGCACAGGCACAGGCACAGGCACAGGCACAGGCACAGGCACAGGCACAGGCACAGGCACAGGCACAGGCACAGGCACAGGCACAGGCACAGGCACAGGCACAGGCACAGGCACAGGCACAGGCACAGGCACAGGCACAGGCACAGGCACAGGCACAGGCACAGGCACAGGCACAGGCACAGGCACAGGCACAGGCACAGGCACAGGCACAGGCACAGGCACAGGCACAGGCACAGGCACAGGCACAGGCACAGGCACAGGCACAGGCACAGGCACAGGCACAGGCACAGGCACAGGCACAGGCACAGGCACAGGCACAGGCACAGGCACAGGCACAGGCACAGGCACAGGCACAGGCACAGGCACAGGCACAGGCACAGGCACAGGCACAGGCACAGGCACAGGCACAGGCACAGGCACAGGCACAGGCACAGGCACAGGCACAGGCACAGGCACAGGCACAGGCACAGGCACAGGCACAGGCACAGGCACAGGCACAGGCACAGGCACAGGCACAGGCACAGGCACAGGCACAGGCACAGGCACAGGCACAGGCACAGGCACAGGCACAGGCACAGGCACAGGCACAGGCACAGGCACAGGCACAGGCACAGGCACAGGCACAGGCACAGGCACAGGCACAGGCACAGGCACAGGCACAGGCACAGGCACAGGCACAGGCACAGGCACAGGCACAGGCACAGGCACAGGCACAGGCACAGGCACAGGCACAGGCACAGGCACAGGCACAGGCACAGGCACAGGCACAGGCACAGGCACAGGCACAGGCACAGGCACAGGCACAGGCACAGGCACAGGCACAGGCACAGGCACAGGCACAGGCACAGGCACAGGCACAGGCACAGGCACAGGCACAGGCACAGGCACAGGCACAGGCACAGGCACAGGCACAGGCACAGGCACAGGCACAGGCACAGGCACAGGCACAGGCACAGGCACAGGCACAGGCACAGGCACAGGCACAGGCACAGGCACAGGCACAGGCACAGGCACAGGCACAGGCACAGGCACAGGCACAGGCACAGGCACAGGCACAGGCACAGGCACAGGCACAGGCACAGGCACAGGCACAGGCACAGGCACAGGCACAGGCACAGGCACAGGCACAGGCACAGGCACAGGCACAGGCACAGGCACAGGCACAGGCACAGGCACAGGCACAGGCACAGGCACAGGCACAGGCACAGGCACAGGCACAGGCACAGGCACAGGCACAGGCACAGGCACAGGCACAGGCACAGGCACAGGCACAGGCACAGGCACAGGCACAGGCACAGGCACAGGCACAGGCACAGGCACAGGCACAGGCACAGGCACAGGCACAGGCACAGGCACAGGCACAGGCACAGGCACAGGCACAGGCACAGGCACAGGCACAGGCACAGGCACAGGCACAGGCACAGGCACAGGCACAGGCACAGGCACAGGCACAGGCACAGGCACAGGCACAGGCACAGGCACAGGCACAGGCACAGGCACAGGCACAGGCACAGGCACAGGCACAGGCACAGGCACAGGCACAGGCACAGGCACAGGCACAGGCACAGGCACAGGCACAGGCACAGGCACAGGCACAGGCACAGGCACAGGCACAGGCACAGGCACAGGCACAGGCACAGGCACAGGCACAGGCACAGGCACAGGCACAGGCACAGGCACAGGCACAAAAATAGACTGCAACAGCCGCAGAGACCCCATACGACGCGTTTAATTATTTACTTCCTTATACACGGAATATGTAAGTATTGTTATCATGAAATATTTCGATAGGAAATATATATTTTGACCATTTCTGAATCTAGTTTGTTTATGGGTGTGTGTGCGAATGTGTGTGTGTGTGTGTGTGTGTGTGTGTTAGTGAATGAGTGAGTAAGTGAGGCGGTAAATGAGTTAGTTAGTGAGTGTGTGTGTGGGTGGGTTAGTGACTGAGTGAGTTAGTAGGTCAGTGAGAGGGTGTGTGAGTGAGTGGGTGAGTGACTGAGTATGTGAGTGTGTATGTGTGTGTTCGGAATCAATACAAAAATCATGTATATCCGAGATAAAATAACAATGGGAATAAAAATTTTAGCTTGATAGTAATTAAAAAAAAATGTAATAAATATATTGGAAAAATAAAGGGTATTATTAAACTTGAGTGAAAAGGTAGTTTATTTCGCTTGAACTAAACATTTGGCGACCGTGACAGGATTTAAAAATACTAACGAAACTGACTTGACTATGGTTAAAGCAAGAAAGGTACATACTGTATGCCGGGCTAGGTTTTCGAGAGTAAACAAACAATTGGAGACTGAGCTATTAGCTCAAACTGTTGATCTTACAGATATCCAAACAATATTGAAAATTCCTGAGAGTAAAATGGATTCTTTGAGAACAAGTGACAAAAAAATATTCGAGAAGTTTCTGGACTGCGAAACCTTCAAGGAAGAGCTCTCAAATGAGCCTGAATGTTGTGATGAATATCAAAGTAAGTACACTAAACTAAAAATGAAGGCGAATGACATACTATTTAATAAAAATGCTACTCGTGAAGAAAACCTTAGTCTAACTAGTAATACACGTAAATTTAAGCTGCCAGAGATTGAAATTATTAAATTCTGGGAAAATATAAAAGATTGGTCACCATCTTGGGGCCAGTTCGAAAAGATTCATAATGATCCAGACAATTCAGTATTTGATTCAGGCGACAATTGTCAATTCTCGAGCAAGAGAACTCGTCGAAAGCTTTCCGTCAACATGTGAAAACTATGACAAAGCTGTCGAGAGTTTAAAATAACGCATTGGTCGCGATGATCTTTTAACTGAAGTATAAGTACGTGAGTTGCTAAGATCAGTACTCCACAAAGCACAAAATAGTACCAACCTTGTTGGGCTCTCTGCTTTATATGATAAAATAGAATCTCAATTAAGAGCTTTGGATAGTTTAGCAATTACGACAGATATATGTGCTGCCATGCTATATCCGCTTGTAGAATCATGCTTACCTGAAGAATTGCTAAGAGCTTGACATAGGAATGCATTAACTATATCCAGTAGAGATTCAACTCTCAAATGTCAGTAAAGTGGCCTAATGTCTTTTGCAAAAGCTAAGGTGGAGGGTGAAGAACAAATTTTTTAAGGTATTGCAGGATTTAGTTAAGAGGATGAAGCAAAAGAAATCAAAATCATCCCAAATTTTCCGATGGCAACAAGTTTAATAAACTATAAAGATACCGTTTTGAAATGCTTGTTTTGTGACGGATCACATGCAAGTTAGGATTGTTTCAAGGCGCAAAAAATGCTTTTGTATAAAAAGTGCAAGGTTTTAAATCGTAAAAGTATTTGCTTTTCATGTTTAAAAACAGGCCATATGATGACAAAATTTAAAGCTTCATTACGATGTATCGTCTGTGGAAGTAAATATGTGGTGCTAATGTGTAAAAAATTAAATAAATTCTAATTAATTATATTTTGCAACCTTTGGAACCTTCTTTCACTAATTAAATATCCTATATAAATATTAAATTTCAAACGTCAAATTATTTACGTTTTTCAGTATGTCTGTTAAATAATTGACAGCACAGTTGCTACGATTTATGTGAAAGTTATTATAATAAGAAACAGATTCAATACCCATTTTCTAGTTTCCAGTACCTTATTTGAAAATGCTAATATGTATAATTTTTGTTTCATCAATTTTTCTGTAAGTGCAACCATTTTTAAGTAATTGCAGAAACTGTATAAAATGACAAGGGTAAACATGCACAACCGGTTTGAATATTGTTTTCAGAAATAAGAGGATTTCAGCCCAGACATATACAAATCTTAAGTTTGAAGTTTTATAATTTTACCTTCAACCGAATAGGCTGAAGAGCGCTCACACGCATACACACACGGACGGACATCACTCCAAAATTTGTTGGAATCAATTCAGGGAAGGTCGAAACATATATTTCCGTTAAAGTCTCGAGATCGACATTTTTCATGACTACAATATTTACTAATACTGCGTATAGGAAAGTAAAAAGTAATTTTCAATATAACATTGAATACTTCTCACTTCTACTGGCAGAGCTCAAATATTTAAGCTTGACCTCCAATTTCCCAAAATGCCGGTGGACTGGTTCGTTGGTAGCTTGCTTGTCGCGAGATAGATTCTGTCTTTACCTTTCTTAGCGAGCGAACGGGCATACTGAAGCGACCTAGAGTGTACGACAGAGTTAATTAAAGCGATAAATCTTGTCTACAACTGTTCAAACAAAATATCTTGTGTTAAAATCAGTGAAAAATTAGAGTTATCCACGAAACTGGCCCTTAAAGCCAAAAGCAATAAGGAAAATATCTCCCCATAGGGAAAAAATTAACAGTGGTAGTTCAGAATCAAACTGCTCCAGCTCTTCGAACTCAAACGAAGACCGCGCCTCCACGTGCGACTTTTCAGTCGAAGAATCCCATCGGGAATCAGACCTGGACTCCACGCTTGTCGCCATGGATGAGGACGTCTTCCCGGAGACTCCTCCTGCAACTGGACAACCCGGACTTCAACCTATGGACGAAACAGAACCAACACCTTCCATAAGCACAACGAAAAAAGTAAATAACGCTTACTTATGAAAAAGCCTGATTATAACAATACAAATAATTCTAATATCAATGATATGGGTAATGTGTTCATTAAACCAAAACGCACAGCTAAACCAAAAACTAAACAAGTACCACTAACTAATATCAGAAATAAATTTCATGACCTAACCGATGACGACGACTCTGAGGAAGACGGCTCACCGATCGACGAGGAACCTTTAAAGAGACCCAAGACTACCGCCAAAACCCGCCCTCCACACCCAATAATCATGCCGGGAGTACCAGTAAACATTAAAGAAATGGTCAGCCAAATCAAACAACTCGCTACCAAAGGATACTTCATTAAATACACAAACTTATACATTACTGATGAAAACGAGAGACAAAAACTGATAAATAGATTTCACTTCATCAAAGATCTAGAATTCTACACCTACAGACAGACGAACAAAAACTCACGCCTTCGTGCTCCGTGGCCTTGACGTAGGACCAGGGGTGGAGGACATTGCCGACGAACTAAACGAAATCTATAAAATAAAAATAAATAAGATATTTAAAATGAAAACTGCTTATCGCCCTCTGTTTCTCATTACCACAACAAACGAAATAACAATCAATCAACTAAACTCCACTTGCCAATATCTGCACCACACTCGCATTCACTGGGAACGCCATCTGAACAAAAAGCGCATAATCTAATGCCATCGATGCCAGCAATGGGGACACGCAACTTCTAACTGTCGCATGCAACCCCACTGCCTAAAATGCGCAAAAAACCACCTCACCAGCACATGCAACAAAGACAAAGACCTTACTGCGACTTGCTATAACTGTAAAGGTTCTCTCCGTTCCCCACTCCCCTACAAACCCCTACTCCTTCCACTTCTAACAACAACTTTCCTGCACTACCCCAAAAATCCACTCGTACTACTAAACCTACCCCAGCTCCTATCCCTCTTAAAATAGACGAACAACCTAATGAAGCTCAAAATATTTTCTCACAGATGAAACGACTAAACGACCTATGCAATCTAAAGGGGATGCTACAAGCACTCACCGACCTAAACGACGACTTAGAGAAATGCATAACTAAAGCAGACCGATTCAAAACCTTCATACAATTCTCTTCAACCATCGATCAATACAACGTCTAACATGCCACATACACCACTCAATTCCAACATCACACGCAGCATCACCATATGCTCCTGGAACGCTAATGGAATACTGGGTAAGATGGGAGAGCTCTCGCTTTTCATCCACAAACATAACGTCGACCTCATGCTCATAAATGAAACCCACCTATCCCCACACCACACCCTCAAACTAAGACAATTCACTGTACATAGACAAGATAGACCGCTACAAGGGTGCAAGCCGGCTGGAGGCGTTGCAATACTCATTAAAAACTCAATCACACACACCTTTATGAACTCCCCCTTCATCTCAATGGAAACCATTACCATCAACTCACCAACAACACCATCATAATCGCCGCATACAACCAACCATCAAACAACTTCACTACACAAGACCTGTCAACCCTCATGTCACTAAACAAAACCCTGCTCATCGGCGACCTAAACGCCAATCAGGCCAGCTGGGGCTGCAACTACAACAACACTAACGGACATACACTCAACAGATACATAAATACACATATCGCTATCATACTCCACTCAAACACCCCTACTCATTACCCTGAAAACGGAACCACCCCATCCACTATTGACATTGTAGTCAACAAAAACGTCCCTAACCTCTCCCATCCTTAATCTCTCACAGAACTAAACTCAGATCATAACCCCATCCTTTTCCAATTACACAACATACATACTCAAACTTATACTAGACTCATCAACTCATACAAACACACCGACTGGGCATCATTCCGTAAATCACTCGACAAAACAATCCTTATCAACAACAACATTCACACAACACAATAACTAGAACAAGAAATCCACAAATTCACAAATGCCATACAAAAAACCAAAACATAACACACTAAACAAATCTCCATAAAACCATACCTCGACCCCATCTCAGCACACACACTCAACCTCATCTCTTATAGAAACCATGTGAGAAGACTATGGCAGAGAACCTAACATGCAGTACATAGACTAGAACTAAACACTATTAACTCAAATATTAAAGCAGAAATAAAAAGACAACGTAATGAGACCTGGACAACTAAACTAGCATCTATCAACCCTTACGACAACTCCCTCTGGAAACTAACACGCAACCTAAGGAACCCTTTCAAACCAATCCCCTCCCTCATTGATAATAACACTGAATCAACTACTGACAAACAGAAAGCCAAAACATTAGCTGACACATTTGAATATATACACATCTCAAACACACCACATACACCCGCCCAGACGGATATCATACACGCCACTTCAACATACCTAAAAACGAAACATACTCACAACAAACACGTCATGAAGAAATTCCTCACCAATCCCTCTGAACTATCACAAATAATCCGCTCCTTACGCAACCGCAAAACTCCAGGCCCAAACCTCATCCTTAAGAACATCTCCAAAAAAGCTATAGTCCAACTCCACTACCTAGTTAATTCCATCCTTGTACTTCATCATTTCCCTGCTACCTGGAAGACAGCCACGGTCCTTCCTATCCCAAAACCCAACAAAAACCCCACTTTTCCTTCCAGCTACCGTCAAATTAGCCTACTCAACTCCCTATCAAAAATCACTGAAAAAATCATACTATTCGCCTGGAAGTCATAGATAGAAAGCAAAAAATCACACCTGATTTTCAGTTTGGCTTCCGAGCCAAACACAATACTGTCCACCAGGTGTGCAGAATTGCTACAGACATAGCCACTAACTTTAATAAAGCCAACGTGACTGCACTTACCCTGTTCGACATCAAAAAAGCTTTCGAAAAAGTTTGGATAATAGGTTTAATTCACAAATTAATTACCCACAAACTACTCTCATTCCTAATAAAACTAATACACTCATATCTCACTAACCGCTCTTTTAGAGTCAAGATCAACAATTCCCTATCCGACCCTCACCAAATCGTGGCTGGCATTTTTCAAGGCAGCGTCCTAGGACCAAAGCTCTTCAACCTCTATCTCTCCGATATCCCTACCTTCCCTTAAACCAACACCTCGCTATACGCTGACGATACAGCCATTTACGCGCGCATCTTTAACGCGCAGGTGGCTATCAAACAGCTACAAATTCACATGGATCTACTACAAAAATACTGCGACAAATGGAAAATTAACATCAACCCAGACAAGACAGAAGCGATACTCTTCACTCGCAAATACACTAACCTCAAAGTACACACTCCACTAATCATTCATAACCACAAAATCATCGGCCAAAAATCCATCAAATACCTTGGCCTACATCTCACCCACCGCCTCACACATGGACACCACATACAAAAAACAATACACAAAGCACAATTATCCCTACGAAATATCTACCCTCTTCTCACCCGCAACAGCACACTTTCCCTCAAAACCGACCTCCTACTATACAAATTACTCATACGCCCAATCCTGACATACGCTGCCCCAGTCTGGTGCGGTGCGCCAAAAACCCCGCTACTCCCTCTTCAACGTTTGCAGAATAAATGCTTGTGCCTCGCTTCACAGACTTCTCGCTACATCAAAATTACTGACCCACACCAACTCACAAACATCCCATATATCAATGACTATATCACCCATTTATCACAAAAAATTTACATAACAACTACAACAAACCCCAACCCCCTCATCAAAAACCTCACGGCCATCAAAGCTCACAATACGCCTTTCAGGCTAAAGCACAAGCTCCCCTATCAAGCCTTGTCAGTGTTCTACGAGCGCACGCAGGAGCGTATCACCTAACCCTGACACACAAAATCACAGCTCTCTCACAAACCCCCGTGCACTACACAGCACAACAAAAACATTACTAGAAAACACACTTAACACAATAACACCCATTATAGAAAATGTTCATTATAATAAATGGGTTTTTATTTTCCTCCTTTTCCCATATGCTATTTATCCCAATTACATAAAACAAAATAATCATAACTATTATAACATACACTTATCATACATTTGTTATTCACGCATACCTCGTGAGTAGGACCTCTGATAAAACCCCACATGTGTTCCAAATAGATATAAAATATCTGTATACAAAATCAAAAACAATAAAGAAATTTTTAAATGAATTGAATGCGCGAGCTAAGTAAGTTAAGCGCTGTGCTGTGTGAGCTTGGATGGGTGGAGCAGCTCGCAACTAGTGAACCCTACTAGTGGCGACACTAGTGAACGGCAGTTTTCCCCCGGGTACTCCAGTTTCCGCGGTCCAGGTACACCAACCACACTGACGCTCGGCCCTGAATCGAAACGTCACCTCTCGTGTAAACCTCGTAGTTTACGTCATGTGACTAGTAGAAACAGGGGCCAATAGCAGCTACAATAGGCAGCTAGCTAGTTGCAGCACTAGCGCCTGTCGCAAACACAGAAACACAAATACAACACTTCGGATACATACACTGCACTACACTGACACATACACTCTGAAGAGGGCCCAGTGGCCTATAACAGAGTACAACGATACAAATAATAATAGTTTCTAAAGTGTCTTGGTGGGGCGGTACATATTCTGTTGTGCGGCATGTTGGTCGCTAAACTGTGCTGTTCATAACTTGGTTAGATCGTAAGCTATTATATACCTCTGAAAGATGTTAAATTTTTTGTAAATTCTAACGATTTAACCAAAATCCGTATAAGAATGTGCAGTGGTAGACTTGTCAGATATTTTATTGTTATAATACCAAGTTACTGATACCTTTTAAATAATAAATAATGAACAAACATGTAACTAAAGCAAACAATATTGATTTGATAAAAAAAAATATAAAAGATGAAGTATACTAAAATGGAAAAATTACCATACAAAACAACTTTTAAAATGAATTTGAAAGTAGCACAGCGCACATAAAATAGCATAGCACAGCATAGATCAAAATTCATTTGTGGGGTTTTATAAGACGCACAATATACATGGTCTGAAATGTGAAGATAACGAAGTCTTATCAGAAATTCCCATAAAAAAATAATACTCGTATATGTCTTCCTTTCTTTATAAACTTAATCAAGAAGCGTAAGCAAATTTATATTATGTATTTTGAATAAAGAATAACAAATATTTATCTCTAATAACACAACGTTTGCGTACTCGACATCTCTTGATTGAAGTATTCATTCGCACAACCCCGAAAATCAACGAAACTGCACGAAGTACAGCGCATAGTGCATAAACGCACAGAATATAAACATTGGCAATCCCTGAGCTATGCTAAGTTTCTCTATACGTGCTATGCAGGAGCGGTAATTTGTATGCGCTCACCTACCCGTAAGGTGAAACAGGCCGGCGGTTTTATAATTACGATTTATGCGATAGCAAAAGAACAATGAGAAGAACTGTAACACGCTACGCAGCGCCTTCAGCTGAGAAACGTAATTGTTTTGCCTATATATTCTTGAAAAAACACAGACCAATAATGGTAGGGAACCCCAGTTCTAAAACACCGTGCCTGCCTATATAACGTACCTAGAAGCATATTATTTCCACGTAAAGCAAGCAGTCATAGACCGGGAAACGAATAAATATAGTAGATTTCTCGTATCAGAGCATTGCGTTAAATCGCAGGTATACACGGCATCTCAACCATTATTAATAGCGAACCGTAGTTGTTTTAACAACAATATTGCTTCACAATCTAATAAACGAGATTTTAGGTATTATTTGTAGAGTACTCTTTAAGATGATTGTAATAAATGTACATGCATACTGACACACAAAATACATATAAGTAATGTCACACACCGCCAGACACCACATCATAAGGGAAAAACGGAAAACCATACGGAAAACAAACACACAACCTTATAGGTACACAAATACATAAGCGCGCACCCACAAATAAGTGAGCGCGCTCACATACGTCACGCATACACTCTTACGCACAGAAAGTGCTCTTGGACGAAAACAATTCAATTCAATTAAGATGGATGAATTTCCATTAGAATCATGAGTTCGTAAATTTTTAAGATTACTTTACTTTCGTATTAGAAATAAAGAAACTGAATATACGGGAGGTGTTCCCAAAGTGCCGGGAATTGTAATTTAAATTTAATATAATTTCGTTGATTTTATTCTAATATCTTCAATATTATCCTGGTTTAACTCTATGCAATCAACCAAAGCGAAACCAGATTTAAGACCAACTAAAGAGTATCTTTTTACTTTCTTATACGCAGTATAAGTAAGTATTGTAATCATGAAAAATTTTGATCTCGAGATTTTAACGGAAATATATGTTTTGACCTTCCCTGAATTAAGTCTGACTATTTTTGAGATGACGTCTGTCTGTGTGTGTGTGTATGTGTGTGAGTCTGTCTGTGTGTATGTGTGCGCTCTACAGCCTAAACGGTAAAAGATACAGTTACGAAACTTCAAACTTAAAATTTGTATGTGCTTGACAGAAAAACCTCCTATTTTGAAAAGAATATTCCAACAGGAAGTGCATGTTTACTCTATTGAGTTGTTGCATTTTCTGCTATAACTCAAAAACGGTAGTTTTTACAGCAAAATTTTTGGATTAAAAATAAAAGATATTGATATTTTCCATAACTTTTATTTGAAAATGTTTTTCAAAAAAGGTACTGGTTACAAAAAAAAGAGTGTTTCTTCAAAATTCTGCTTTAACTCAAAAACGATAGTACTTACAGCAAAATTAGTGTGAATGAAAATAAAAGATATTAATATTACGCATAACTTTTATTTGAAAAGTATTTTCAGAAAAGGTACCTGTTATAACAAAAATTAGGTTAATTTCAAAATTACATTCAATACTTCTCACGTTTAGTAGCGGAGGTTAAGTCTTTATACTTGACCTCCGCCAATAGTTGATCCACTCGCCACGGCATGTCTGTCGCTGATCTACAGACAAGTATATACTGACGTACAACATAAGGCAGCGCTTAATATTTTAGTGCTGCCTCCGCGCTAAAGGCGGCTACTATAATGATGTCATTCGCTATGCCACGATTAATTAAAATTTCAGTTTCCGTTTTATCTCGAAAGAAATCTGATCTTATATTGAATGGTTCGTGTATTGTAGCCGATTGTTTCATTTGTATACAATTACGGATATATTTAGCGGACGATATTTTTGTTATGTTTATCAAAATTTCAAATTTCCTTAAAATTAATACAATAGATATCTGTACATAAGTATGTTAATATACTTTCGTGTACGCTAATATAATTTCGTACACTCATTTTAGATAGATCGTTAGAATTTATAAAACATTTAAATATTTCAAAATTTTTTTAATTATGATGACTAATTAAAATGCGTATAAGAAAGTCCAGTGACAGACACGTCAGCTTTTTTAAGTAGATATTCAGTTTGCACGACAGCTAAAACATGTGTGGCAATAATAATAAATTATTAATATATAGAAACTTGAGAAAATTTTATCGCACTGTTGCTCCGTGTTCGTGTCCCAGCGATACTCGATAAATTTTTCTCAGGTTGCGATTTTTAATAATTTATTATTATTGCCACACATGTTTTAGTTATCGTGCAAACTGGATATCAAATTTCGCCGTGTAGCATATTTGCACATAGTTTCTCCCAGCACAACTTTAACATAATTAATTATTATACATTCTAGAATATTGAAAAATTGTTCTTTTAATATTATCTAAACCAATTATTTGGATATTTTTATTTTAAGAAAAACCAAGCGGATGCCGCCGGGAATTGAAATCGAAACCAACAAGTTGTTCGATCACTTGCGTCACGCAAACCATATGATGCACCAGTCCCCACTGGTGTATCATATGGTTTGCTGAGTATCTCAAAACATAAGAATATCGCTCAAAAACATTATTGCAATATAATAAATTTATATTGTACTAATAATATCATAGTTTTGAAGACATAACTCGGTAGTGAGATAGGAAAAGAAACCAGTGAATAATTGTTGTTATGGTACGTAGAAGTGAAATCGAGAGATTCTATATTTATAAATATATATATATATATATATATATATATATATATATATATATATATATATATATATATGTATATATATATATATATATATATATATATATATATATATATGTATATATGTATATATATATATATATATATATATATATATATTTATATATATATATATATGTAAATATACATATATATATATACATATATATATATATATATATATATATATATATATATATATATATATATGTATATATACATATATATATATATATATATATATATATATATATATATATATATATATATACATATATATATATATATATATATATATATATATATATATATATATATATATATACATATATATATATATATATATATATATATATATATATATATATATATATATATATATATATCCACATTGATGTTGGTTGATGATATTGTCGGATTCTAGAAACACACCTTTTATGGGCGCCCGAAAGCAAAAACCAAATAAAGCGTCACAATATATATATATATATATATATATATATATATATATATATATATATATATATATATATAAATATATATATATATATATATATATATTGTGACGCTTAATTTTTTTTTTGCTTTCAAGCGCCCATAATAGGTGTGTTTCTAGAATCCGACAATATCATCAACCAACATCAATGTGGATCTCGTCAGCACCACTCCACTACTGACCTGCAAGTATATCTGACGAACGCTCTTCGATCAAGCATCTTGAAACGCAAGCGTCTGGTTGCAATTTTTTTTTATCTAGAGAAAGCTTTTGACATGACCTGGAGATACGGAATTCTACGAAATTTGCATAGCTGGGGTCTACGAGGCCATCTGCTTCAATTCGTAGAACACTTTCTTTCTAACCGCTCATTTAGAGTTCGACATGGATAAACTTTCTCTTCTTTACGACCGTAGCAAAACCGAATTATCCAAGGCTCTTCCATAAATAATACATGATTTTTTATTGCAATCAATGACATTGTGGCCAACCTGCCGAATACTGTTGATCATTGTCTTTATGTAGATGTCTTCACGATCTTTACTTTATCACAGTCTATTGTTCTCTGTCAGGAGAGATTACAGCAGGCTGTTGACTTAGTTTTTTTGGCTGCATCCAAACGTGGTTTTCGTTTCTCTGTGAAGAAAACCTGTGCATCGACTTCTGTAGACTTCGCAAAGCACACAACTGCCCTGTCGTATTGCTTACGATAGGCCAGTGCAGATAGTGGATGAGGTGAAGTTTTTGGTTATAATTATCGATCGTCGACTTTTATGGCTTAGACAAATCAACACTTTTTCTGCGCAGTGCCGAATGTCATTGAATGCTGTGTGTTGCCTGCACAAATTAGGGAGCCAATAGGGACCCTCTGCTGCGACTTCACCTCAGTCTGGTTCTATCCAAGTTAGACTGCTGTGCTATAATTGTGTACACTGCTAGTGCGTTTCACTTGAAGAAGCTAGAAGGCGTGCACAATGCTGGCATTCTAGCAGTCATCAGTGCGTTCAGGACTACCCTAATTCCAAGCCTAAGCTGTGAAGCCGCTGTACCGCCACTTCACATAAGGTAAATAAAACTTGGTTTGAGGCAAAGTTCTTTCGCCGACGTAGCTTATATACCAATCCATTTTTTCAACAATCCAGTATTGAATCGTCTGTTTACCATAAGTGCAACTTCTCCCTATCCGCTTGCACCGCAACTTCCATGGTTGTTAAATACCATCACTGACAACCAAGGGACTAATTATCGAGAATTTTTACCATCATCGCCCCATGGGCATCTCCTTCTATAACGACAAACCAAAAGCTGACCAACTTGCCAAAAGATTCTGCTCCTTACGCCATATACTTTATTGAATTCTACATTCAATTGCAACAGTACACAGACTTGCATTACACATATACTGATGGCTCCAAGACAGACTCCGGTACAGGCTGCGCTTTTGTGACTGATGGCGTATTTCAGTCGTTCCAACTGTCACCCATATGCTCAGTGGACACTGCTGAGCTATATGGTATTCTCTACTCTCTTCGACACTCCTGTCAAGCTATAGATGACCAACGTCAGCTGCTCATCTGCACCGATTTCCTGCGTTCTATCTTAGGCATCGGTAGCGGATTCTCCAAAGATCTAACCGTTTTGGACATCCGCGAAGAAATCGATAGATTACGGGAGCTAGCAAGATATGTCATACTCATGAAGATACCTGGACATGCTGATATACCCGGTAATCACTGTGCCGACCGAGCTGCTCTTGGAGCAGCTACTGGCAACTACGTTGTCCGTCATCCCTTACGCGCCGATGATGTGTCGAAAACTGTGGCAGAACATTGTCTTAAGCTATGGCAAGAGAAGTGGAACTCTTCCACCAGTAAATTGCGACGTGTAAAGGTGTCAGTGGAGTGGTGGATAGCACCACTCCGCCTTACTCAGTGTGAGCAAGTGGTCATCTCTCGTCTGAGAATAGGCTATACTTGTCTCACAAACTTGCATCTGTTACTAGGACAACAACCACCGCTCTGCTCCACTTTTAACACTAGGCTCACTCTCAAACATATATTTGAGCAGTGTCCTAGTTACAATTTACATCGTCGCAATGCTGGTATTGAGGGTCCCAACGGAAATATTTTAAGAAATAATGCAACAATTGGTAAAGTGCTTCCATTTCTCCGAGTAGCTGATTGGTTTACGCAAATGTGAAAGGTTTCTTTTCATTTCTTTTCGTTCCATAAATGTTCATACTTCAATTATCATTTCTTTTCTTTTTTCTCCATACTATATTTCAGCCGGGGCTGTGGCTTTTGTGGTTTCTATACAAGATCTCAGTTCCTGACTTGTGTCTGCACATTCTAGCCTTGCATTATTTTTTCACAAATGTGAAAATATAGCGTTTTTTTAGGCTTTATTTAAGCTAAAACTGTTGTTTTTTTTGTAAACTGATTGATTTTTATAATTTTTGTTAGTTATTAATCATTTATCTCTTTCCCCGTCTATTTTCATTTGTATTATAAAATCCGGTTCACTTTTGCATATACTATTCTTCACTTTCACCTCTTCAGGCGGTAATGACCATGGTAGTCGATCCGCTTTTTAAGTTATATATATATATATGTATATATATATATATATATATATATATATATATATATATATATATATATATATGTGTGTGTATATAAATATATATATATATATTTATATATATATATATATATATATATATATATATATATATATATATATATATATATATATATATATATAAAATAAATCAACGACTCGGAGAGTTTGATTTTAAAATTTTTTTTTTATATTTAAGCAAGATTACAATGCGACTTGTTTTTACAAGAGTTCTACACGTTCTGCTTTTCTGGCTTATTTCTATGTTAAAGCTAGTGTTTTGTTACATATGTTTCATGTTATGGAAAAGTACTGTGTGTCTGATATATTGCTGATGCTGCGGAGTTGTTGGTTATATAATTTATATATATATATATATATATATATATATATATATATATATATATATATATATATATATATATATATATTTATAAATATATATATATATATATATATATATATATATATATATATATATATATATATATATAAATTAGTAATCAAATTTTATTTTTGCATTTCATAACTGAAAAATTCAAGTTTAAAGTTAAGGCACAGCCAAGGGATTGAAAATGATGCCATAAGACATGTTACTTCATTTAGCTTGTATTTATTTTGTCCAATACTTATAAATTCTACTTTTGGCTGTCCAACTGGCCATTAATAATTAATACATCATTGAATAGTGTTGGAAATAATTTGATACAAAGAATTATAATTTAAAATTGTATGCCTAATTGATGTCTGAAACAAATCGGTTTCCTAAATACAAAGTCTTATATTGATAATACATAGCTCTCAAAACAAATGCAAAATAAAACAGAAATGACGACAAGAATAATGCATTTATTTAATAAACATGAATCTAGAATAAATATATCATTTTATATTAAATAACCTCCGATTTTACGCTAAACAATACCCGAATCTATTATAGAAGCCAATCCTAACATTACGCAGCTGTCTGGCATTTTTCTTTGTCTACAATTATTGGAAATTGCAGCTTTAAGTTTTTCAATATTTTGAAATCATACTCTGTTCACAACATATTTCAATCGTCCCCACAAAAAAAAAACGCACGGTGCTAAATCGGGCGACCGTGCAGGCCAATTAATTGTTCTTCCTCTGCCAATCAGACAGTTAGGGAATGTATCATTAAAATACTCTCATACTCCATGAGCATTATGGGCAGGACAGCCATCATGTTGAAACCACACAATTTCCAAATTTAAAGTAGCAAACTCTGGTCCCACCTTCTCCATAAGAAGTTCTAAGTATTTTTCTGTATTGGTTTCTTCAATTAAACATCTGCAGTGTCATTCACCGAACTTTCTTATACGAATATGGGTTAAACCACTTCGTAGTTTCATTATTTTTCTAATTTATAATATTTGTTCTAACCTTTAGATCGCTTTTACACTAAATATATTTCTTAGAATATATATTAAATGTCAAACTTCAAATTATTTAATTCTATTTTGTTATAGACAGAAATTTATTTTGAAACCTGTACACTTTTTGGAAAAAAATTTCAAACCAAAATTGTGCTAAATATGAATACCTTTAATTTTTGTTCATAAAATTTTTCTGTCACTGTAACCATTTTTGAGTAATTGCAGAAACTGCCGAAAATGACTAGAGTAAACAGGCACTTCCGGTTTGAATATTTTTTTCACACCCCAGGCATATGCAAATCTTAAATTTAAAGATTCATAATTTTAGCTTCAACCGTCACACACACACACACACACACACACACATACAGACACACAGACAGACGGCATTCCAAAAATAGTCGGAAACGATTCAGGGAAGGTCAAAACGTATATTTCCGTTAAATTCTCGAGTTCGAAGTTTTTCATGATTACAATACTAAGAAAGTAAAAAGCTGACGGGTGTGTCACTGAACTTTTTTCTACGCATTTTAATTAGATCGTTAGGATTAAAAAAATTTTGAAAATCTTCAATGCTTTTTAAATTCCAACGCTATAACCAAAATGCGCATATGAAATTATATTAGCGTATACGAAAGTATACTAACACACTTATGCACAGATAACTTACACATATATTAATTTTAAAAAAAAATTGAAATTTTTTAAACATAATAAGAAGATCGTCGGATAAATATATCCCAATCGAATACAAATGAAACTATCAAAAACAATACATGCACCATTCAATACAAGATCAGATTTCTTATCGAGATAAAACGGAAGCGGTCGAACACGTGTGATTTGAGTTAGTCGCGAAGTAGCGTATGACATTCCTCGATGGAATATTCTCTTCAAAAATAAAAGGTTTTCCTGCCAGGCATATATACTTATCTTGAGTTTGAAGTTTCATAACTGTATATTTTACCGTTTAGGCTGTAGAGCGCACACAGAGACTCACTCACACACACACACACACACAAACACGCACACACACAGACAGACACAGACAGACAGACAGATGACATCTCTAAAATAGTCAGACTCAATTCAGGTAAGGTTAAAATCTCGAGATCGAAACAATACTTACTTATACTGCGTATGAGAAAGTAAAAAAGGTCCAATAATATGGTTACCAAGTATACCTGCCCTCACATTTATTCTTTATGGGTACTGAGTTGTGCGGATTATGGTGGGACCAATTTCGACAATTATGTAGATTTGGCTTTTTCTTTAAAGTAAACGTACATTCGTCCGGAAAACAAATATACTTTTTCAAATTTCTGATCTCAATGGCAATTTCCGTAATTATTTTGCAAAAGGTATCACGATCTTCAAAATCATTTGGAAGAAGCTCCTGATGGCCATAAAACTTGCAAGGATATTATTTATACTTCTGAAAAAGATTGTAAACTAATACATGGCTAATTTCGACTTCTATAGCGATTTCCCTTAAGCTAAGGGTAGCGTTTTCTTCAGAGTTTTTATTTTCTTATACGTAGTATAAGTAAGTATTGCTTTGATGCTTGTTTGCTGTTAGAGAAAATTTCAGAAAGGTCCAGCAAGTTAAAGAAGAAATTCATGGGGATTTCTAGAAATTTAGTATATTATATAAAAAAGAAAATGTCAGAAGTTTCTAAAAATGCAGATAAGAATTTCAGAAATGTAGGAGAAAAATTGTCCGAAGTCTCTAGAAATGTAGAAGAAAAAGTGTTAGAAGGTTCTAGAAATGCAGTGTAGTACTCTAGAAATTTAAAAGAGAAAATATCTGAAGTGTCTTGAAATGTGGAAGATAAAATTGCAGAAAGCTCTAGTAAATTAGTAGAAAAATTCAACGAAAACTCTAAAATATTAATAGAGAAAATCGCAGAAAATTCTTGAATTTCTGAAGAGAAAATCTCAGAGAATTCTAGAATATTGAAATAAAAACAACAGAATTTTTGAAAACTAACTAAAGATCACGGAAGAACAACTGGAAGAATATTCTAGAAAACTAAGAACTATTGAAACACAGTTAACAGCAAATAATCTGAGTTCGAGAATACAAGAGACAGGCATTCCAATTATTAGTCACGAAACTAAGGTAGAACAACGCTACAATGCGAATCAAGCCACAAACATTTGATAGCAAGTCTTCATGAGCAAACTATTTCAAGCAGTTTGAAGCCGCCGCCAAAGCAAACGCATGGACTTCGGCAGATAAATCAACAGCGCTTATTGTTCCTCTCCCTGGGGATGCACTGAACATACTACAATCTTAACCAGTAGAAAAACAAAACAGCTCTGCAAATAAAGTCAACCGTCTAGACATGGTATATGGCTATGTGTAGTGATGCCGCCGAGACCAGTCTCGACGAGATTGTCACGTCTCGTCTCGATATTTTCTAAAAATATATAGTCTCGTCTCGGTCTCGACGAAGAAAGTCTTGATCTCGACGAGACTCTCGATTATTTGACCTTGAATATATAGCACGTGATTGGCTATGGTTATGTTCGTACTAATTTGCGTTTGCATACGTTTCATAGCACTAAACAAAAGAATACTCATATAAAATAATCTAATGTATAAGTTTTAATGATGACTATGTATTAATCATTTAAGATATAATAATAGATACAAAGCGAAGTAAAGTTAATATAGGACTAGACAATGATAAGATGTTTGTACTGTACGCGCCACTGCACATTTGACATTGTGCAGTATCTATCAGCTCTTTGAAATAGTAAATGTATTTATAGGTACTTTTTATTATCAGAGTGGTGGTGTCTAGTGTGGTTATAAAGTTAATTATATATATCGAACAATAAAATGAAAAAATTTCTAATTAATAATACTATTGAGACGGGTAGTGGTAGTGTATCCGGCTACAATATTTCGGATTCCGACCACACTCCCGATGATGAAAGTGCAGAGTTTGCAGAAGAGAAACCTGTACCATCTACGTCAATCACATTCTCTATTCCCAGGTCTATTGCGGAAAATAGAACATATATGAAGAAGAAAAAATCATAAATTTTCGGACTATTTTATATATAATGCAGATCAATCAAAAATTAAAACTTCAATATGTAAACTATGCCGAAATAGAAATCTGAATACAACCATAAAGAAGAAACAAAGCAATACAAGCGGCCAAAAGAAACATTTGAAAGCACGCCATATGAAAGAATATGATGTTTAATTTCCTGATCTTGACAAAAAGAGTACACGAAAACAGAAGAAAATCGTTCAATCTGTCATTTGTTACATGCTTTTAATAAGGTAAAAAAATTACAGAAGATTTAAGGTAAAATATTGAAATTGATGCAGGAGTAATTTTTTTCACTCACCGCTGTTAGAGAAATAATAGATTAAACAATAGATTAAAATTAATGTAAGTAAAACTTTTTCCTCTTGTACTATAAAAATATGAGACTGATATAAGTAACAGATGTTAGTACATCCGAAATTTTTCTATTTGCAACGTATTAAATCAATTTTATTTTTATTGTTTTCATTAATCAAATTATTATTTGGTTTATATGATCAGGATTCGTTAATTTATTAAAAAAAATACCTTTTTTTCTGTATTATTACATATAATATTAATCAATATATTAATTCCAAAAAAAGTATTTCAGTTCCTACAGTATTTTAATTTAAATTATTTTTAGATTTGAAGATAAATTTGTACAAAACTAAGTATTGCGTTACTAGTGCACATAATGCCAGATTTATATAGAAAAACATTTAATTTAATTTAAATATTTATCGTTTAGCGCATATGCAGAAACACGATTATAACGTTGAAAAGCGAAAATTCGTTTGTGCACATGTGATAAACGTTAAATAAATAAATATATAAAACAATATTTTAAGAAATGAATAAAATCTTATCAATACCTATTTTAATAATAATCAGTTGTTAGTATCTCAGCTATTTTTTTAAATTTATTAGTAAACAATTTAGCTTTATTACTTTTAGATAATTCAATATCAACAAAAAAATTTTGATGACATGATCGTTGATTGGATTGCTATTAAATATCTACAATTCAGCATTTTGACGATGATATATCTAAAAATTTATTCCAATTTTTGAATAAAAATTTATCTGCTCCAAAGAGGACAGCAATGAGATCAAATGTTAATAAGAGATTAACCCTAATGCAAGAAGCAGTACTTGATATTTTAAAAAACAACGAATCCAAAGTATCTTTCACAATTGATGGATGGACATCGGAAGCTAGCAAATCATATTACGGAATTACAGCACACTTTATCCACCATGATTGGACATTACAATCTTTGGTCATAGATTTTATACCGTCGCATGGCAAACACACAGAACGTGATATAGCTGAATATTTTATGTTAACTATAAGAAAATATATTTTGCGAGAAAAAATACAGGGAATAACTGTGGACAATGCTGCAGCTAGTACCTTATTTATAAAGGAATTATCAAATATTCTAGAGGAAGAAGCCACCACACACTTCAATCGTGAGCAGCAACATTTTAGATGCTTCCCTCATATACTTAATCTTCCAGTACAAGATTTATTAAAATTATTGAAAGCCGAATTTGAATCGAATTTAGATATTGATATCGACGAGATTGATGAAGAGAATTTTGATTGCTTTACGACAGTTAATAAATTGAGAGTATTATTTCTTAATATAAAACGTAGTGAACAATGGCGCAATAAATTACAAAGTTGCTGTGATACAGAAAATGTAAAATTTTTGTCCACTACTGTAGACGTTTCGACACGATGGAACTCCGCAAACGATATGATTCGCATAGCACTGAAACCTGCATTAAATGCTTTATGTGATAATAATGTAGAATTAAACTGCTTACGTATAGTTGAAACAGAATGGGAAATTTTTTTACAGGTCTATATTTTATTAAAGCATTTTAAAACACTGAGTACCACTTAAGGAGGTGAGAATTATGTTACCCTACCATTGGTTATTCTTCTCTTTAATATGCTTGTCGACAAACAAGAGTTTGAAATTAAGAAACTGGACAAAAAAAAAACCATAGAAACTCAATAGGTGAATCCATTTTAGTAGCTTTTCAGGCTGCAAGAGATAAGTTAGTTAAATATTACCAAATATTAAATTGGATTTATTATTAATACTTGATCCTCGGAATAAAACAAAAACGTTTAAGCTAACTATATAGGGACATGAAAAAAATTTGAAGATATTTATAAAACATGCTATTTTGTATCAGACGATGCTTCAAATCCACATTATGAAGAAAAACATGTTGGATATTTCCGCTTTAGATAATGATTTCATGGATTTAACAGCACTTTTTGAATGTTCTACTTCGGATCAAAATTATAACAAAAGTAATAATTGGCGAAAAGATATAGAAAAATATTTAAATTCTCAATGGAAACGAATTTGAGAAAAATTCATCGGGCCTCGCCGGGAATCGAACCCAGAGCCTTTGGATAGACGCTCCATTATTATTTTTTTATTTTCATTTTCAATGTTCTTTATTGTTTTTATTTTATAATACATTAATTTTCTTATAAACTAATGTTTGGACAACATGGTGGTTTTGTCAGAGCTCCTACTCACATGGGGAGTGTATATCTGTGTATGTGTGTAATTGCGTTGTGCGCTTAAACATTGTGTGATTGTCGTTGTTATAATTTTTATTTTTATTTGTGTATTGGGATTGTAATTTGTGAAAATTATTTTTGTTAAAACTTACCAACTAACTTAACTAATTTAAAATCACTTATATTTTATATAACAAAACATTATGGATGATTGATGGTAAATTTTTGTGTGTGAGAGATGTTTTGTTTGTGTTCTGTTGTGTAAGGTATTGTTGTATGTGTTAGTGTTAGGTGTTCTGCTCATGAAACTCCTCATGAAATATGGGCAAGTCTTGGTAGGGAAGCTTGTGTTTGAGTCTACATGTGGTGTTGTTGTCGCGAATTTGTGTGATGTTTCTTATAAGTGGATTTCAATTAAATTGTGTGTTTTTGTAATATTTTTGTGATGTGTCTTGGATGTAATCACGGATGTAAGGTATGTTTGTGTCTTCGTGTAATTGTGTTATGCGTGTGTATCTTCCAGAACTGGTCACCAGGCGAAGACATTTATTTTGCAGGCGTTGCAGTGGTAGGTTGGTGGTGTCCGGTGCGTTACACCAGATCGGGGCCGCATACATGATGATGGGGCGAATGATTGATGTATAAATGAGGAGTTTATTTTTTACAGTTAGGGAGCTATTTTTAACAAGGAGAGGATAAAGGTTGCGAATTACGGCTGATGCTTTGTATATTGCGTGTTTAATATGTTGGTAGTAGTGTATAATTAGGGGTTCTAACTCAATAAAACCTGAACGTACCACGTTCTTCGCTAGAAAACCCGTGAAAATGCCCATAAAAAGTACTTTTGCCCTATTTTTCGCTAGAAATAACGTGAAAATGCCCATAAAAGAGCACTTTTGCCTATTTTTAGTAAAATGTACAAAAAGTGTAAATTGACAAACCTGAACGTATAGACAAATTTTTTCCCTAATAAATGGAGAATAAAAACGAATTACCGAGTATGCTAAATAGTAGTAATTCACAATTTAGAAAATTGTCAGAGTTGGAGAATAAAACGTATAAAATCGAATATTTTGAGGTAATTGAAGGAAAGTATGGTGAGCAAATAATAGTTGGTATAGAGAATTTTAAAGTATCATTACCTGAACGGTATAATAGATTTATACCAAGTATTGAAGAGTTGAACCGTAATCCTCCTAGTTTAAAATATAACGGTAAGAAGAAAATAGGTACTAGAGAGATGCATGATATAGAATTTGCTTAAACGAATAGTTAAAAATATAAAAAAAAATAAAAAAATAAATATTGAATTTGTTTAAACAAAATAAATATATAAATTAGGTAAATATAATTAAATATTACAAACAAATGATGATAATAATTTAATTTACTGTTTACTGTTTACTGTTACTAATACAGAATAATTTAGAACACTTCACATTGCATCATAACCGTTCAACTTTTTTTCTTTTAAATATTTCTCAACGCAAAAGTAATTTATGTTTTTAATAAACTCGCGTTCCTTAATAAATATTTGAGCCTCTAATATTTCACCAGATTTAAATGTTATTAGTAAATTATTATAAAAATCATAGCATTTCTTGAATTCAATCATTTTTTCTTTTATATTTAAGAGTTCAGCGACACACATAAGTAAAGGTGACCCGACAGCGATTACTGACAATAAGGGCATTGCTATCGCTGATAAACTACTGCCTGTAAATAAAACTTCACCCAAATGCATACCTAGATTAATTTTACTATAATGTTTATAAGATTTGCGGTAAACATATTTACGTTTTTCAAGATAATCTTCCATTTAGAACGGGAAAATGTTATCTTATAAATGAGGAAAAAAGAAGGATCTGGATTTGTAAATAGGTTAATAAATAAATTACCGCTTGAAGTACATATGCCAGGTTATAATTACTGTGGTCCAGGTACCAAGTTAGAAAAGCGATTAGCAAGAGGTGATAAAGGAGTTAACGGATTAGATGAAGCTTGCCGAGAACATGACATAGCTTATTCTAAATATACAGATGTATACAACAGAAATAAAGCTGATTATATATTAGAAAATAAAGCATGGAATAGAGTATTAGATAAAAATGCAAGTTTTAAAGAAAAAATAGCTGCTCGATCAGTTACAAGTATAATGAAAGCGAAACGTAAAATGGGAATGGGTCTTAATTTTTATACTAATAAATCAGTTGAAATGGGAGAAATATTGAGTAAAAGTCAATTAAATAAAATTCAAAAAGCTAAACAGGAAGGAGTAGGAGCGACTATAAAATTATCTGCATCTCAGATAAAAAAAATAAGTCCTCCATCAAAAATACCTATTCCTGTTACAATGTTAATGGCGGCATTACAAAATTCTAATTCAAACACTGTACAGGATATTGTAAATCAATTAGCAAATGGAAAAGGCAGTATTGATTTACCAACAACGCAATTATTAAATAGTTTAACAGACAAGAAAGGTGGTGTAATACTTTTGCCAGCAGCACCAATAATAAAAGGATCATGTATAAAATTAGGCGGTGCATTATCTGATATTGCTGTAAAAAATAGCGGCTTTCTTCCATTCGCAATTCCAGCTGTAATGACATTAATTAAAGGTGCATTAGCCGCTCTAGGAACAGGTGCAATGTTGCAAGCAGATTAAAAGGTAGGCGAGAAGGTTTTTGGTAATGGGATGTATATAGGCGATCCTGCATATAATAAACAGAAACGTGGAGGAAAAATAAAAAAAAATTGATACCAGAGGGACCATTGTCAAATATAGAAATATTGAAATATGCTAAAGAGTTAAGACTTCCATATTTTAAAGGTGTATTTATGGATAACACTTTGCCTAAACTAATTAACAAGAATGAATCAGGTATAGTTAATTTAGATTCTAATTCGGGACCAGGGACTGGGTAGCTTATATAAAAATTGATAATAAAGTTTACTATTTTGATAGTTATGGAAACGTAAACCCTGAAATAAAATTAGTAAAGTATTTTAATAAGGCTGAAATATATTATAACTATGACAGACAACAGTCATATAGTGAAACAAATTGTGGAAAGTTATATATAGAATTTATATATAATTTCTTTTATAGTAAATGGGTACACTCACATTAGATAATTATAAAAATTTGAAGCAATCTATTTTAATTAGTAATTATTTCCCCCCACTAGATTTATCAGATGGTAGATATGAATTGTGTCTGAAAAGTTTAAAAACATCATTTACTATTCCAAATGTATCAGAAACATAAAAAATAATACTTTTACTTATATTAAAGAGGGTGTTAGTAAAACAATTAAAATTGATGATGGTACATATAGATATAAAGACTTGAAAGACATACTAGAAGAAATTATCAGTATAGGATTCACATTAAAACCAAATGACAATACTATGAAAAATATGATTAAAAGTATTTATACCATCGACTTTACAACATATAACTCAATAGGACCATTTCTGGGATTTAATAAAAGGGTACTAGAGCCAAACATACTGCACATGTCTGATAAAACTTTGGATATATTTCCTGTTAAGACTATCAAAGTATGTTCAAATATTACAAAAGGATGGTATATCGGCCCGACAGAAACTAGTAGTAGTAGTAGTATATATGATTTTTTTCTAAAAGTAAGACCTGGTTATGATATAATTGAGCAACCTATTAACTTGGCATATTATCCACTAATATTAAATAAAATAGATAAATTGGAATTAAAACTCATAGATCAAGATGATAATTTAATAGACTTTAGAACTGATCCTTTGTTAATAACTTTACATATAAGAAAAACGTAATATTTTTTTCTATATAAATGGATAATATTTGATTATTCTATTAATGAGCGAGTACATAAACCACCTATCCAGCGTTACCAATATATAAAATATTTACCTATGATAGTTTACAGAGATTAAAGTTCCCAATCAGGATGTTATTTATGACACTGCAAACAGTAATCTTGTAATAGCCGGTCAGATTATAGGCAAAGGTACCCCACTGACATCTGCTAATTATAAGACGATTCAATTTGTTCAAAATAGTATAATGCATCTCTATTCACAAATAAAATATTTAATATCCAGTAAGGAAGTAGAAGTAGTTATTGCTCCAGGTTATACAACAACAATTAAAGGTTTAACTACTTTTAATAAACAAGACATGTTGGATTGCTGGGGCACTGAGAATGTTTTAGATGAAAAGGGATATTTTTCCATTACTGTACCACTAAAAAATATTTTCGGTATATTTGAAACATATAATAAAGCTATTTTACGTGTCAGTCAGGAACTACAACTACTTAGAGCAACCGATGATTCAAATTGTTTATTAGCACCTGTGACATTAAAAAACAATTTGGAAATTAATATTTCAGAAGTATATTGGAGTATGCCACTAGTAATTCCCACATTGGAAAAACAAATAGAAATTAGTAATCTTATAGCATCAAACAAACAGCAAATAATAAATAATAATTCATGGACTTATGAATGTAATCCTACAATTCCTAAAGATGTGATGAAATATACATGGCGAGTAGCAACCCTAGCAAAACGTCCAAAATATTTTATCATAGCGTTTTCTAAAAATCGTGATACAGATATAACTGTAGATAATTCAAAATTTGATTTTATTGACCTGCATGATATAAAAGCATTATTAAACAACGATGGCCATAAATATGGAGAAAGATATGGCAAATGGTAAATATAGCCGTCGCTTTAATGAGAACATTTTATCTTAACTACATTAATTTTATTTAAATATTTTAATTTAAATATCTAAAATTATTTTTTATATTTATTATTTAAATATTTTAATTCAAATATCTACAATTATATTTTTTATCTATTATTTAATTATTTTAATTCAAATACCTACAATTATTTTTTATATCTATTATTTAGATATTTTAATTTAAATATGTACAATTAATTTTTATATCTATTTAGTATTTAGATATTTTAATTTAAATATCTACAATTATTTTATATATCTATTATTTAAATATTAATATGTCTACAATAATTTTTTATTAATAGAATAGTGACCCCATGGTATTGTATCAAACCCATTTTCTAGTATATATCTTTTATAATCGTCAGGATTCAGAGCGATTTTATTTTGATTGATGGAATAAATGTCATGCTTTACACTTCTAATAGTATTCATTGTTCTGGATATCATCTCGCTATTAAATAAACAGTTCTTATAATCGTCAATAGTAATATTATTCTTAACTACATTTTTCTTGGTACCTTTTGCCTTCTTTTGAACTGTTTTACCTAATACATCAAACGCATACATTTTTGCCTTCAAGCCAACAAATTCTGTCATTGGAGAGCCCATATTTACATCTTTCATTTTTCCAAGTACCTTTTTGTTCACTATGGGTATGTTATGTTTATTATCAACAGGATAGTCGGATGTATCAAAGTGATCTATCATATGTTTCATGTCTTCATAAAAGTCTTCCGTGATAATATTATAAATATAGGAATCCGTATCTTGATAGAGTAACTCTATATTATGCTTATATTTTTGTTTCATAACATTATAATGGAAATCATACATTAACTCTTTTGATATGTCTAATATAGACAAACCAATGTAAATTGGATTGTTGAATATTATTTCAGTTTTATTCATATGTATGGCCACAAGATTTTCAGTAAAGATGTTTCTATGTTTAAAGTTTGGTTTGCTTATAAGCGTTTCACTTTTTTAGCATTTGGACATAGTATTATGTTTACATATTTTCTAATGTTTTCCATAGACTTTCCAAATATGCTGTTATTCATTAATTTATAAAAGTCCTTTTCGAATTCACTACTTGCTTTCTTTCTCATTTCCGTATTCAAGTCTATATAATTCTTTAACCAATAAGATTGTCTAAAACTTATTACTCTGTGTACCTGTTTTAATACCATTCCCTTTGATAGACATTGTTTCAAGCTTCTATAATGTAAAACATATCTTTTTTTGTTATCCAGTGTAGTTAGTAATTTACATTGATTAGATCCTGGTGGATTTTTTGATTCGGGTGCCAGAGGTAAATCTTTATGTAAATCATGTAACTCCATGGGATATTCTAAATCAACTTCAGCAATATATCCTTCATTTGCATCATCCGCTAGATTTAAATTAATATCTTTACTGGCCCATTCAAAACCTGCATATGGCATCTTCTGCGACATTGCCCAACCATATAAATTATTGGCATCTAAGTACATTAAATAATTAGATGATTTTGCGGGGTCATAATCTTCCATGTATTTATTATTTGCCTTTACATACCGCTTACAACACTGTGCTATTCCTCCTCTAATACCTTTTTCAATCATTAAAATCATATCATAGTCAGATATTAAGTCTAATGCCTGTTTTGTATATTTTAACATTGCATCCCATGTTAGTGAAGGTGTTGTAAAGTACCATGCTGGGTCTAATTTGTATAAATTGTAGCATATTAATCTGAAATTCTCAAATATATCCACCAACAATAATACATCTGTTTTTACATACAAGTCTTGAAGGACTCCTAGATTTTGCATATTAAATTTATTCCATACATTTAATACATGTTCATAGTCTGTATCACTTATGTTTGAATCGTTTAGTTCGCTATAAAATACCGATTTAGGTGGAACACTTGTCTCTGTAAATCTTGACCATGAATCCATGTAATCATAGCAATATGCTAGTTTCTTAGTTACATAGTCAACCTCATATTCTTTAAAGTATTTAGTCAATGATGTTTTTTGTTCTTTTTTTAAATTCTTTGCAAGATTTTCCAAACCACTCGACATAAATTTAAATGAATCCACAAATCTAATTTGTAGGTCATCTGTATGTTTAGTATAACTTATATACCGTTCTTCATTACATGGGATTAAATCTATTTCTTGGTCATCATAAGCAAGTTCTTTGATAAATAAATGCGAATCGTAACCGGACCAGTTATGGAAAAATACAGGCACAAATTTAGGAGTTTGGCATTTTAAAATACAAATATTACAAAGAGGTGCTATATATTTTCCAGTCAAATGATCATGATGGCGTACTTTTTTATTTTCTTCTGTATACCTACACCCACATAAAGTACAATTATTATTAGTATTATATTGTTCTATTTATGTATTGGTAAGAGGTAACATTTCCTTAATTCAATCATAATAGCTACCAATTTCTTCTGCTTCTTGTCTAATTCTATCCATAAATACTTTTGCGGCATTAGGACCTCTATATACAACAGGCGGCTTATATTCTTTATGTATGTATTTTATATAATAACAAAAACCTGAAGGTTCATGTTTTTGGTATCTATGTGTGTATGATTTGTTATTTGATGGTGCACATGTTTGAATTTTTTTTGTTAGACATTCAAAGTCTGCATATATAACAAATGGATCTTTCATTGTATTTCTATAATTTTTAAACTGGATTTTCTCAGTTTCACTTGGCATAATTACTTTTACTGAATCTTTGGTTTTACAATCTACTTTGTGAATGTTTAACTTATACTATAAATTAAAAATTAATAAACATCGATCACAGAGATACTTTGAACCTTCATACTTAGATAATTGAGATCCCACTAATCGTGACATACTTTTTATCCAGCAATAGTGACTATTCTTATCGTCCTTTATATACAACAAATTTATATGTTGATCTTTCTTGTCTTTTGTTACATATACTGGAAATATTATTTCTTGCTCATCAAAAGAATATACATTTACAGAGATATTACTCTGCCTTTCAAATTTCCTAATATCTTTCAGTGCCATAGGAAATCGAATACCATTAAACATTGTTTCAACTTGATCTATATATTTATTATAGTTTGTTAATCTACAAGTATTTATATCTAATGGATGTAAGAATGATAATAATGACCACATAAAACACTTGTCGTCGTTATTTTTCACATTTACAACTGCTTTCTTGTCTTGTATCCATTTTGGTAGTGCCACATAAGAAGATCCACGTAATGGAACATAGCTATTAATTCGCAGCTCCATAGAATTTACACTATATAATATCCAACCGGATCCCTTTCTTTCAAATTCCTCCACTTCAGCAAGTAATTTTTCTTCTGCTTCAGCATAGTATTCTTCTAGGTCTGTACTATCAAAAATGGCTACATTGCGTGTTTTAAAATTTTGTTCTTCAATAATTTCAGATTCAATGTCAAGCTGCTTATAATTACAAAATAATTTCAAGTTTACCATAAGATTATTATCAACCAACTTTTCTTGTATTTTATTTAATAAAGTATATTAAATAGAGGCAAGAAATATTGAAGGGTCTCTTATGTTAGTATTATTATTTATATGATATGTGGCCAACCTATTTTGAAATGCAGTTTCAACCTCTACAATTCTAGAATTTTGTTTAAATAAATGTTTATTACTTCTAAAATGTTCTGCAGGTTTTTCTGGGTCATAATATGTACTTCAACCTTCACATTTTACTTTTGCAATTCTGATAGGCTTAGGTGCACTAAATAAATCATCTTCAAACGGGAATCTATTTAAAAGAAATATTAATTCAGGTTTATTCATTCTATAATTCTTTACACATCTGTCGTAATTCTTTAATTGTATTGATCTCCATTTATTACAAAACAAATTTGTTAATAATTTCGTAAATGTATTTTTTAGACTTGTGACTACGAAGATATGATTTTACAACAAATCTTCCACATTCACATTCCACTTTTTCTCTAAGTTTATTTTTATTTGTGAAATAATAATTACTCATACATGTTTTGCATCTTGCATTATATTCCTCTTTATTTTTATGAAAATTATTAACGTCTTTACTAATATTGCAAACACTACTAATTTTTGTCATTTATTAATAAAAAAATCCGTATTAGTTAAAGTCTTTAATTTTACTTTTCTTAGATCTTCTTTAACAATATAATCATCAATATTTATTGCTTCCCTTATTTCTCTATTAGCGTAATAATCTAGAAAGTCTTTCCATAAAACGTCATAGTCAAGTTTTCTATGTTGTGTGAGCGGTTCGTCCAATAATTTACAAATATAATATTTATGACTTATAGATCTATCATATAAGAAAGAAAATATGTATATTTTTCAACTAACATTTGTTGATCATTTGCATTAAAACCATATACATTGTGATTTGGATTAACCGTCTCTTTATGTTCACGTAGTAATTTTATGAAATATTTGATTTTATTACATGGCTTTGTAAAATATTTTTTATTTGATTTAGTTATTATATAGAACCCACAATTGTCACAGGAAGGTATTTTGTCATTTCTTCTAAATGCACACTCTAAACATTCTCTACATATAAAATAATCTGGACCATCCATTTATAACAAAATAAATTTGTTAATTTATTACAGCATCTTTCTCTATCCATGTATTATGAGTGTTATCAAAACTTAACCATTTAACAAACACTTTATTACCTTTACGTCTTATTACTTTCTCTAATAGGAAAACATTCGGGTACTTTGTTTTACTCATTTCTTGTTCATAGAAACAACCTTCTATTAATTTATTTTTATAGTCCTTAATATGATATGTAATAGGGTCAGAATATATTATTTTACAGACGGTAAATATTTCATTCGACCAATTTGGTGTATAACCTTTCGCAAAAATAGTTTTATACCTTGATATTCTTACTTTGTCATTTATTTTAAACTTGGATGGTTTAGTAGGTACTGTTTGAGCAAAAATTTTTTTTAAAGATTTCTCATTTTCTTTCATTGAACCTTGTACAGGTGTCATTTTAATTGTGCTATGTATAGTATTGTTATATTCTTCTACTAATTGAGGTAGCAAATCGAACCATTTGTAATTACCGTTTACAGTAAATCGCTTCCACATTTTTTCTTTAAGTGCCTTGTTAAATCGTTCAGCAACAGATGCTTTTACTTCAGAGTATGTTGAATAATGATTAATTTTATTGTCATGCATTAATTGCTGAAAGATTTTATTATAAAATTCAAGTCCACGGTCAGTTTGTAAATGTGTTGGACTGCGGTTAGTTATAATCGATTTAAACGCTGTAGATACACTTTCTCCAGTTTTATTTTTAATTGGAATAGCCCATGCAAATTCAGAAAATACATCAATAACTGTCAAAATATGTTTATATCCGTTATCCTGATTTGTAACCATTTCAACTAAATCAGCCTGCCATAAATCATCAATTGCTATTGTTAAAACTTTACGTCTCTGAAAATTACGCTTTAATGGTTTATGTATTTCATCCGCGATATCTTCTTTAATACCATCACCTATTTTTTTTTTATAAATGAACATTTATTTGTATTACAGAGTACACATTCCCCTTTTAACATTGGCTGACCTTTTTTAGATGTTGTTCTAGTCACATTCTTAGTACCTGTCTTTGTCTTACATTTAACACAATACTCACTCATTTATTACATAAGAAATCTACTGATGCGTAATAATTAATTCAGCACTTATATTGGCCCATGAAACATTATCAGTACTTATAATTCGTTTAAATCAAAGTTTTTCACGTTTTTTCAACTCGAAGCCATCCGGTTATGTTTTAAATTCTCTATCATTAACATGTATTTCACTGCATGCACCTTCTGGGAATATTGTTAACTTTTCAATTTTTATGTTAAATGGTAGACGATAAATTGTATCATTAGATATACTATATTTACGTATATGGAAACCGTCTTCATCAAATTTGTTATATCGTAATTGAATTGGTATTGACAGCCGTTTAAATTGATTTTCAATATGATTGTTCAATTCTCTAAATATAGTGGTAAGGCTCTGATTTATCAAAGATTTCGTATTTTCATTTATTAATTTACCCATATCATTTGTTTTAATTTTTATGTCAGTTTCAATTTTTATCATACTATCTAATACTAAATGGTCAACATAGTATTTTTTACATGCATCATTCACATTTTCAGACATTCCCACATTAAATAATTTCTTGTTTTGTATATCATAATGACCATCATTTGTTAACTTAAACCCTATTCCAGGAACACCTTTAACATTATTATTTTCTAGATATTCATCACTATCTCCAAAATTATTTAATACCATTTAAGAGTAAAAAAATTAATACCGCTACCATACCTCTCATGTAATTCCTCTTCTATATTTATTATTTCATTTTGAACGTTATCGTTACCAGCTAGTTTTTCCGCTTTTAGATAATCTAAGCGATCTTGTAATTCTTTAGGATCATCCCAATACACATGTTCTTTTTCTTTTGTATTATATTTTTTTAAAAAACCTATTCCAGATGACGTTGATGGTATAGGTCTATTTTTATCAAATTCAGCTTGTTGCTTGATCTTTGGTGACGATGTATATATAGGTGCACCTCTAAAGTTATTATAATCTTGCCACATAGGTGATATGAGTTGTTTATATTTATCTGAACTAGACCTAATCTGACTCATACATATGCAATGCCCTTGTCAGAAATAAAATTTCTCTTTATTTATTTCTAGTTTATGTTTTATGTACTTTATTTATGTACTTTATTTATGTCTAGTTTATGTTTTATGTACTTTATTTATGTTTTATGTACTTTATTTATGTTTTATGTACTTTATTTTTTTTATGTACTTTATTTATGTTTTATGTACTTTATTTATTCAATATTTATTGTTCTTTTTTTTTATATTTTTAACTATTCGTTTAAACAAATTCTATATCATGCATCTATCTAGTACCTATTTTCTTCATACCGTTATATTTTAAAATAGGAGGATTACGGTTCAACTCTTCAATACGTGGTATAAATCTATTATACCGTTCAGGTAATGATACTTTAAAATTCTTTGTACCAACTATTATTTGCTCACCATACTTTCCTTCAATTACCTCAAAATAATCGATTTTATACGTTTTATTCTCCAACTCTGACAATTTTCTAAAAAAAAATTGTCTATACGTTCAGGTTGGTCAATTTACACTTTTTGTACATTTTACTAAAAATAGAGCAAAAGTACTCTTTTGTGGGCATTTTCACGGTATTTCTAGCGAAAAATAGGGCAATAGTACTCTTTTATGGGCATTTTCACGGGTTTTCTAGCGAAAAACGGGGTACGTTCAGGTTCTTTTGAGTTAGAACCCCTAATTATACACTACTACAGTGTCTTAGTGTTCTGTATAAGTGTATTCCCAGGTATTTTAATTTGTTTATAGATGTGATTTTTTGTTTGTGTATTTCGAGTGGTGTGAATAATCTGGTGTGTGTGAATTTACGTGTAAAGACTATGGTTTCGGTTTTGTTTGTATTTATTTTTATTTTCCACGTGTCCCAGGAGTGTTCTAATATATTTATGTGTATTTGTGTTTGATTTGTGGCTACTTGGGTGCTGAAGGAGTGTGAGTATATTGCTGTGTCGTCTGCGTATTGGGCTGTGTGTGTATTCGGGAATGTGGGGATGTCACTAATGTACAGGTTAAAGAGTTTAGTACCAAGGACGCTGCCTTGTGAAATTCCTGCTAGAATGGATTTACGGTTTGAGAGGGAAATAGTTTGATTGTGAAGGATCGGTTTGTGAGGTAAGAGTAGATCAGTTTGGTTAAAGTGGGAGAGAATTGGAAGGAGATAAGTTTGGCCACTAGTCCTACTGTCCAGACCGTATCGAAGGCTTTTTCGATGTCCAGTAGGGTCATGACCGTGACCTTACTTTTATTGAATTGGGTCGCGATATCGGTTGCAATCCTGCACACCTGCTGCACCGTGCAATGCCTGGCTCGGAATCCAAACTGGTGATCAGGTGTGAGTTTTTGTCCTGTGTCGATATCGTCGACCCGGGAGAGGATGATCTTTTCTGTGAGCTTGGATAGGGTGTTTAAAAGGCTTATGGGGCGATAACTTGTGGGTGCGGATGAGACTTTATTTGGTTTAAGGATTGGTTAGACAGTAGCAGTTTTCCAGGCAGCAGGGAAGTGGTGCAGTTTGATAATGGAATTTATTATGTAGTGGAGTTGGATGATGGATTTTCTTAAGAGGTTTTTCAGGATACGGTTTTCTATTTGGTTGGGGCCAGGAGCTTTGCGGTTGGGTAGGGTTTTAATTTAAATATTGTAGTGTGTCTAGCGTGATCTTATCTTGTGTGGGGGTGTTTGGCGTGTGCGTTATGTGTATTTGTTCAAAAGTGTTAGCTATCATCTCTGTCTTGTCCTCGTCGGTGATAGCTGTTATGTTGTAGTGTGTGAGAGTGGGTATTCTGTTGTAAGGTTTCTTGAGTGTTTTTGTCAGCCGCCAGAGGGAGTTATCCTTGGGGTTGAGTGCGGAAAGTTTAAGGGACCATGTGTTATATTTGTGTGTTTTTATTTGGGTTTTAATTTGTGAGTTTAGTGTGTTGAGGTGTATTCTGTGTAGGGGAGTGTGTCTCCTCTGCCATAGTCTTCTGGTGTGATTTCATTGTTTAATTAATTTTGTTATTTGTGGTGGCAAATTAAGATTGTGTGTGTTCACTTTAATGTTGTGTGTGTGTATCCGTTTTGCAATCTGTATGGCGTTTGTGAAGTGTTCTATTTGTACATCGATGTCTTGTGTTGTGTGTATTTGATTATTGATGGGGATGATCTTGTCAAGTGTTTTGCGAAAATGCGACCAATTTGTGTGTTTGTATGATGTGATTGTTTTATTGGTGTTTTCTATGTGATGGTTGGTTAGTTGGAATATGATTGGATTGTGATCTGAGTTAAGCTCGGGTAATGATATGGGGCGAGTGATGTTATGAACATTTTTATTTATGATTACGTCTATGGTGGAGGGCGTATTTCCGTTTTCGGGGTAGTGTGTGGCAGTGTTTGGGTGTAGTATGATGGCGACGTGTGAGTTTATGTATGATTTGAGTGTGTTGCCCTTTGTGTTGTTTGTAATGCAGTCCCAGTCCGCGTGTCTCGCGTTGAGATCGCCGATCACCAGTGTTTTGTTTTTGTGTACTAATGTAGTGAGATCTGTGTTTGTGAAGTTGTTTGTTGGTCTGTTGTAGGCAGCGTAGATTACTGTGTTGTCTGTAAGTGTTATCATTAGTGTTTCTAATGTAGTGTGTGGGTTTGGTGTGAGTGTGTGTGGTATGTTGTTTTTGACTAGCACCGCAACGCCCCCAGCGGGTACTGGACCCTGCTGTGGTCGGTCAGCTCTGAAGATTGTGTATTTGTGTATTTTAAGTTTGTGTGAGTCTTTGAGTTTTGTTTCGTTGAGTAGACAAATGTGAATGTTGTGTGTTTGTAGGAAGTGTGTAAGTTCACCTACCTTACCCATGACTACATTGGCATTCCATGAAAAGATGTTTAGTGTTGTTTTGTGTTTAAATGTTGTATGTGTGTACATTTTAGGCGAATCTTAGGAATATAGTGAAGTGTTCATTGCTTGTTTTGGCTTTTGCCAGTGCTCTGTTTAGATCTCTTATGGCTGCCAGCATGTTTGCTATGTTTATTGTGGCGTTTAATTTTGCCATCTCAGCAAACAATTCTGTAATGTCGTCTAAATATTGTGGTGTTTGTTGTTGTTGTTGTTTGACGGCAGGGTTTGTAGGGTGGTTTGGTTATTCCAGTAATGTCTGGGAATCGGGGCATCGGTGTATTTGGGAGGTGGGGTAGGTCTCTTGGGTGTGTTAGTTTCCATTTGTTTTAGTTTGAGGAGGTAGGTGGGACATTCAGTAAAGTTGGCTGGGTGCGGTCCTGCACAATTTGCACATGTCGCTGGTGTGTCTTTGGATTTGCCGCACGTTTGAGTCATGTGGCCCTGTGCACACTTCAAGCACTTCGGGCGGAGCCTACAGTTAGCTGTAGCGTGGCCCCACTGCTGGCAGCGATGGCATTGCATGATTGCTTTCTTATTGATGTGTCGCTCCCACTCTACCTTGATGTGGTATATGTATTTCGTGTCAGTGTTGGTGTTTAGATTTTTAAGTGTATGTGTATTGCTTGTAGTGATTAGGTAGAGGGGGCGTTTGGTGTTGCGCATGCGAAAGGTCTTGTATACACCTAGAATTTGAAAAAGATTCATCGGTTACCCGTCAGAGTCTTCGTAGCTCAATGGTAGAGCAGTGGAGCGTCCATCCAAAGGCCCTGGGTTCGAAGTCTTAACTTCATACCAAGCGGACGTTTTTATCAAGGAGAGTGTGAAGTTAACAACCGAATTATTAATTTGTTTTAAACAAGTTTATTATCGTTCTATATTGTTTTAAACAATATTTTTCATACGTTCTAGTGAAATTTAAACAAAATTGGCCTCTACGCCAAGGCGCAATAACGCGTTGAGAACAATCATCGACTCTCCAACCCCAACATCATCCCTTGAGAGTCTCCCGGGGATTTTTGACTTTTCCAATCAGGAACCGTTCCCTCACTTGGATCTAGATTCAAGTGAGGAGACAATCGTCCCAATGGAGGACGAACCTCCAAATCCGCACCGCAGTGCAGAACCGGACAGACCAATAACTACCACTAGTTGACGGGGCACCCCTAAAGTGAGGGTAAGCCACTTGTTTGCCCCCAGAGCGCAAATCCGCCCAAGGGAAGACACCCCAGCCGAGGACAAGAACTTCAAAATTCCTAGAAGAACCGCGAAACCCACTGCCACGACTAAGTCCACCACACAAACAAGAAACAAATACCAGCCACTCACCGACAACGACGACACAAACACAGAAGACACAGAAGATGAACGCGACCCACCATCTAATCAAATCCGCAAAACGCGACTCCCCCCACAGATAATCATCCCTGGCGCACCCACAACCACAGACAGACTTACATCATACATAAAAGACTTCGCCCATAAGGGCTACCACATAAAATACACTAACAATAACACCAACATCTACATACACAACGAAACGGAACGACAAAATTTCATCACCGACATAAACACAGACAAAAACTTCCTGTACTACACATATACAAACAGACAAACCAAAACACACGCATTTGTACTGAAGGGCCTGGACCACCACCCTGCACCAGCAGAACTCCACACCGAGTTCCAAAAAGCCGCGGTCGAGGTGGAAAAAGTTTTCTGAATGCGGAACACCCGGCGTCCTCTATTCCTAATAACGACAACAAACAAGCACACACTAAACCAACTCAACGGGCACTCAAATACAAAAAAAATCTTCCACACAGAGGTTCTGTGGGAGAGACACCTGAATAAAATGGTGATAATCCAGTGCCACCGTTGTCAACAATGGGGGCACGCCACTGCAAACTGCCACCTATGACCGGGGTGCCTCAAGTGCGATCAGAGCCACCTAACGCAAACCTGCACAAAGACGCCAGACACACCAGCTACGTGCGCTAACTGTGCAGGGCCGCATCCAGCAAACTATGTAGAGTGCCCTACATACCTAGAAAAACTAAAACAAATCCCCCAAAACAATAATACCCTTCAACCCTTACCCAAATACACGGACGCCCCCCTCCCTTCTAAGAACCACTGGCAATCCCGTCCCTCCAGCCACAAACTACCCCAGCCACAACAACAACCCCCGCAACCCCCCAGACAAAAAAAACTCCTAATTCCTAATACTCAAGATTTCCCTCCCCTACCAACCCCAAAGCGAACCCAACCCCAACCTACCCAAACTCAAATCCAACCCCAAGAACCCTCCAATGACTTAGACGACATTACCGAACTATTTACCGAAATGGAGAAACTAAACGCCACCATCAACATCTCCAACATGCAGCGAGCTGTAAAAGCATTAAACATCGCCCTCAGCAAGGCCACAAATAAAAACGAACATTTCACAATATTCTTGTCATTCACCAAAAATGTGCACACATACAACATTTAAACCAAAAACAACACTAAACATCTGTACATGGAACGCCAACGGAATTATGGGTAAGGTAGGTGAACTTACACATTTTCTCCAAACACACAACATACACATTTGTTTACTTAACGAAACTAAACTTAACCAAACACACAAGTTTATCACACACAGATACACAACCTACAGAGCTGATCGACCACAGCAGGGCCCGATCCCCTGCGAGGGCGTTGCAATATTAGTTAAAAACAACATACCACACACTCTCACAGCAAACCCACACACTACACTAGAAACACTGAATATAACACTTGCAGACAACACAGTAATTTACACTGCTTACAACAGACCATTAAACAACTTCACCCAAACAGACCTTTCCACACTTTTACACAAAAACAAAACATTAGTCGTGGGTGACTTTAACGCGAGACATCTAAACTGGGACTGCAACACCACAAACACTAATGGCCGCACACTCAACACATACATTAATTCACACGTCGCAATCATATCGCACCCAAACACACCCACAAACTTCCCCGAAAACGGAAGTACGCCATCCACCATCGATCTCATCATCAATAAAAATGTTCATAACATCACACAGCCCGTATCACTACCAGAACTCAGCTCCGATCACAACCCAGTCAAATTCCAACTAACCAACCACCACATAGAAAACACCACTAAAACAATCACATCATACAAACACACAAATTGGGTGCACTTCCGCAAAACACTTGACACGATCATCCCCATCAACAATCAAATACACACAACACAAGACATCGATGCACAAATAGAACACTTCACAAACGCTATACAAACAGCCAAACAAAAACACACACATAAAATCAAAATAAACCCACAAAAACTCAACCTACCACCACTTATAACACAGCTAATTAAACAACGCAACCACACCAGAAGACAATGGCAGAGCACACACCTACCCACATACAGAACACAGCTTAAACACTTAAATACACAAATTAAAACACAAATAAAAGAACACAAAAACAATACATGGTCCCTAAAACTCTCCGCCCTCAACTCTAATGACAACTCCCTCTGGCGGCTGACAAAAACACTTAAAAAACCACACGCAAGAATCCCAACACTTACACAAAATAACTTAACAGCTACAAGTGACGAAGACAAAGCAGAAATGATTGCTAACACGTTTGAACAAATACACGTACCACACACCCCAAACTCACCTACACAAAATAAAATCATACAAGATACACTACACTATTTAAACACCCCGCATTACGCTGACACCAAAACGCTGGCCAGACTTCTTACAACCCCATCCGAATTAGCCAAAATAAACAACACATTACCCAATCGCAAAGCTCCCGGCCCAGACCTAATTGATAACTTCCTAGTTAAAAACCTATCCAAAAAATCCATCGTCAAACTCCATTACATCATAAACTCAATAATCAAACTTCACCACTTCCCAGCTGCCTGGAAAACTGCTACAGTCCATCCAATCCTCAAACCAAGAAAAAGCCTCCATCTTCCTATCAATTATCGCCCCATTAGCCTACTAAATACCCTATCCAAACTAACTGAAAAAATCATCCTCTCCCGGGTCGACGATATCGACACAGGACCAAAACTCACCCCTGATCACCAGTCTGGCTTCCGAGCCAGACATTGCACGGTGCATCAGGTGTACCCTATCCAAACAAACTGAAAAAATCATCCTCTCCCGGGTCGACGATATCGACACAGGACAAAAACTCACCCCTGATCACCAGTCTGGCTTCCGAGCCAGACATTGCACGGTGCATCAGGTGTGCAGGATTGCAACCGATATCGCGACCCAATTCAACCAAAACAAAGTAACGGTCATGACCCTACTGGACATTGAAAAAGCCTTCGACACGGTCTGGACAGTAGGGCTCAAGGCCAAACTTATATCCTTCCGATTCCCTCCCACTTTAACAAAACTTCTATACTCATCCCTCACAAACCGATCCTTTCGCACCAAAATTAACAACTCCCTATCTAACCCTAAATTTATTGTAGCAGGAATCCCAGAAGGCCGCGTCCTTGGCCCCAAATTGTTCAACTTTTTCATTAGCGACATCTCCACGTTCCGAAATACACACACAGCACAATACGCCGACGACACCGCAATATACTCATTCAACGCCCAAGTAGCCACTAAACAAATACATATACACATAAACATTCTAGAAAAATACTGGGAGAAATGGAAAATAAACATAAACGCCAACAAAACCGAAACCATAATCTTCACACGTAAATTCACAAACCACAGAATAGTCACACCACTAGTAATACACGACCAAAAAATCACACACACAAACACAGTAAAATACCTAGGAATACAGCTACACAGAACACTAAGACACGGCCCACACATCACACATGCATCAAACAAAGCACGCGCCGTCATGAGCAACCTCTACCCTCTCCTAGTTCGGAACAGTTCCCACAAAAAACAAAATCCTCATTTACACAGCCATCATCCGTCCCATCATCATGTACGCAGCCCCGGTTTGGTGTAATGCAGCGAACACCACCATACTACAATTGCAACGCCTCCAAAATAAATGCTTACGAATGGCGACCAGCTCTGGAAGGTACACCCGCACTACACAACTTCACGAAGACACCAACATACCATACATGAGAGAATACAATCAAGACATAACACAGAAATTCTATAAAAACACACTACTCAACTCAAACACACTTATAAAAAACATCACACGTACACGCGACAACAACACCACACGTAAACTCATACACAAGTTATCCTACCAAAACCTCCCCATATTTCTAGAGGTGTTCCATGTGCAGAACACCTGACACCCACACAACGCGACACAACACTACAAAAAACAAAACATATCTCATACACAACCAATGTACATATATCACCAATGTAAATGTTAATTTTTAATTTAGTTAGGCTAGTTTTAAGTTTTAACAAAAAACTTCATGTGAAGTCAAATGGGTTTTTGTCCCTTTTTTCCCATTAACACAATCCTAACACATCGTAAAAGAAAACATAACTTGTAACAGAAAACAATAACACAACGTCTTAAAGCACCCAACGCAATAACACACAAACACAGATATACACCCCCCCCTGTGAGTAGGAGCTCTGACAAAACCAACCATGTTGCCCAAACATTATTATTTTAAATATAATGTAACTATAATTAAAATAATAAAGATTATTAAAAAAAAAAAATGAAAATGAATGGGTTCGATTCCCGGCGAGGCAAGATGAATTTTTCTCAAATTCGTTTCCACTGATTAATTCAAATTACGATGGTACTATTTCCAACTAAAAGTCTTTCCCATCATGGTTCATAAAAACATAAAAATATATATAATAAATGGTGGCCGGTAGTAGCCTAGAGTCTTTGTCAATATCCTAACCGAAGTCTTAGACTCATTAGTAACTACGTTAGGCCACACCTAGAATTCAAATTTGAGAAAAATTCCTCGGTTACTCGCCGTGGGCTTCGTAGCTCTATTGGTAGAGCAGTGGAGCGTCTATCCAAAGGCTCTGGGTTCGATCCCCGGAGAGGCCCGATGTATTTTTCTCAAATTCGTTTCCATTAAATATTTCAAATTTACGTTGGTACAATTTCCAACTTAAAGACTATCTCATCATTGAACATGATAAAAATAAATGGTGGCCGCTAGTAGCCTACAGTCTTTGTCAATATCCTAACCGAAGTGTTACACTCATTAGTAACTACGTTAGGCCACACATAGAATTCGAATTTGAGAAAAATTCATCGGTTACTCGTCGTGGGCTTCGTAGCTCAATTGGTAGGAGCGGTGGAGCGTCTATCCAAAGGCTCTGGGTTCGATCCCCGGCGAGGCCTGATAAATTTTCTCAAACTCGTTCCATTAATTATTTCAAGCTGGGCTATCCTGAAGCTTTGTCGCAAAAAGTGCAAACTTTTCCAAAAGGAAGTAAATTAACTCGGACATAAGGTGATTGAATTGCAGTTGACCTGGATAATATTAGAACCGTAAAATACTGGCCTAGGTTTCTTGATAAACATCAAGTGAGAACGTTTAGTGGACTAAGCACATACTACCGACGGCCCATTTATGGATTTATAAAGTCCTTGACACGACTCACCGAGGACAGCAACGAATTCATTTGGGATATAGAATGTTAGTCTGGTTTCGACAAATTGAAAAATGCTCTAATTAGTGCACTTGTTTTAGCAACACAGTTTCAGAAGGCAACTTCGTGCTGGACACTGATGCCGGCAATGTTGAAATTGGCGATGTGCTTTTCCAAATCCAAGAAGGAAGTAATAGGCTACTTCAGCTACTTCAGCCGAAGCAGTCAACGCCTAAACGCTATTATAGTGCAGGAAATTATTGGCGCTAGTAAAATCCATCGAGCACTTTCACAAATATTTGTACGGCTGGAAATTCTTACTGCGTACAGATCATGCTGCCTTAAAGTGGATAATGTCATTTGAAAATTCTGAAAGACAGGTTGCCAGATGGATCGAATGGCTGCCAGAATACAACTTTGACAATCAGCATCGAGCGGGAAATAAACACCAAATATCCAATGCATTATCCTAAAGACTGTGTCCAATAGATTGTAAGAACTGTAGTAAAGTTGAAGAAAAGGTAAGCTTTGCGTTCAGAACAACCGTTGTGGATGACCAATGGCAGCCGGAAAGATCAAACAAGACCTCGGGAATGACCTGGACTTGAAACTCATACTGCATTCAAAGATCTTAAAACGAAGACCAGCTTGGGAAGAAATTGCACCAAACTCGCCGAGAGTAAAATCTTATTGGGCAATGTGGGACTCAATTATGATTGAAAATAGGATCTTAAAGCACATAATGCAGAACTCAGATACCACGGAGTATAAACGACCGTTGCTAGTTCCCAGGAGAAGTGGCGGAGATCCTACGTAGTTGCGTAACTAGGCTTTGGCATTTGGCAGTTTCTTAGGGCAAAATATTCCAAGGGCGCCCGAACCCGTTAAGATATACTGTAAATAATTCGTAAACTAACATTTATAAGAATTATTTTTAAAATAAATATTATTTTTAAGCTGTACAACTTTCCTAAAATACAAATGAAAAGATTATAAATTGTATTTTCTATCATTTTATCTATTAAATAAATATTATTTCGCCGAATGTTTCTATAGGCATTTAACTATTATCTATCGCCACACACCATCAAGACGTATTATATGACTACATACGACTACAATGTGCGATATAATGAATCGCGATTATAATTATTACTTTCTTATACGCAGTATAAGAAAGTATTGGAATCATGAAAAAATTCGATTACGATAATTTAAAGGAAATAAATGTTTTGACCTTTCCTGAATCGATTCCGACTATTTTTGGAATGACGTCTGTCTGCATGTGTGTGTGTGTGTGTGTGTGTGTGTAAAATTATGAAATTTTAAACTTAAGCTTTTTATATGCCTGGGCAGAAAAGCTTTTTTTTGAAAATAATATTCAAACCGGAAGTAAATGTTTACTCCAGTCATTTTTGCTGTTTCTGCAATTAATCAAAAATGGCACTTACAGAAAAATTGACGAAATAAAAATTATAGATATTAGCGTTTTGCACAGTCTTTGTTTGACACTTTTTTCAAATAAGTTAACGGAGACAAGATATTGTCGTTTGAAATTGATCATATTTTAATTATTTTCGCATAAATCGTATCTTCTTTGCCTGTCTAATGTTTAACAGAAAAACAAAAAAACCTAAATAATTTGAATTCTGACATTTAATATTTATTCTAACAAGTATAATTAGTGAAAAAGGAGCTTAGTAAAATATTATTGATAAAAAAATTTATAAAAATGTGAAATGATCTAACCCATATGCGTAGAAGAAAGTTCAGTGCAGGTCACTGCAGATGTTTTTTTTTTTAATTTTGTCCATGCAGACTATTTTGAAAATTGCCTCACTGTCCTATTTGAGTGACTAAATGACAATATGCTATCTTACCCAAATATAGAAAAAACTTTAATATTATTTCTTACAGTGCCAATAACAGTAGCTGTAGGTGAAAGAAGTTTTAGCAAATTGAAAATTATCAAAAAATATTTAAGATCTACATCTGGATAAGAACGTAGTTCTCTCAATTGAACGAGAGTTAACAAAATCCATAAATTTTGATAGCATCATTGAAAAATTTGCTAATACCTTGGTAGGGAAAGTAAAATTTAATGAAAAATGAAATGATTCTAATGGTTAGGCATTAATTTATTACGGTCCTGTGTTTTAAAAATTTCACTGTAAGCAGACGTTGAACTCTTAAGTATAACAATCACCGTTGATGCGTGAAATTGTGCACTATAGTTGTGAGTGGGTGAATTGTGGATGTTAGAGTGCATACGAGGGGTTGACCCGGGCCACGAGACCAGCGATGCTGTTGATCAAACCAATGCTATATTAATGGCGAATTGCTAAATGTTGAGCGAGTATTGCCATAACCATTTCAGGTACCTTCGTATTTCCCTATCCTCAATGTTATATCTGTAAATCATGGCGTGCTTGGATTCTTCCAAGATTAGTTCTGATGGAAGGTAATTCAATGCAGGATATGATTGCATTTCAATTTCAGGACTTGTATTTCAGTACTTGCACCGTGGGTGCAGGTGTTTCTTTATCATGGGTGAATCTGGCTTTGACCAGGGTTGGACCTGAGGAGAATGAGTCCAAGTATGGGTGGGCCTGGCAGAGGTCCAGGGTTGGACCTGATGGTGGATGCGCTTGTCAAGAACCAGATACTTTGAATAATGTCTTGTTGTGTAGATATGGCATGTGGTATTTTGTATAATGCAGATATGAAGGAAGCAAGGTTGACGTCCAAACCGTAGACGCCGTTATAGTCATCGAAGTGGTCGTCGGATGTCTTAGCATCAGGTCAACCGGTCATGTATACAGATTGATCGTAATAATTTTAAATTGTTCTTCTAAACCTGTATATATTGTATTTTATAACAGATCTATAACTATGTTAGAAAAAGCGCTCTTATATACTTATGCACTAATATATATATAACTAATATAGTAATTATACTCTATTGTTTTTATAGCAATAAAAATTATAATAACAAACTTGACATGAACACGGAAAAAAAATTATACTTAAATTTTATTTAACACATCTGCATTCTCATGCACTGAACTTTCTTATACGCATTTCGGTTAGATCATATTTAGACTATTTTTCTAATTTGATAATATTTTACTAATCTTTGGAACCCCTTTTCACTAAATTATTTATTAGAATAAATATTAAATTTCAAACCTTAAATTAATTAAGAATTTTGTTTCTCTATTAAATAATTGACGGGCACATTTTATACGATTTATGTGAAAATAATTATATTAAGAAAAAAATTTCAATAGCCATTTTCATGTTTCCGCTATCTTTTTTGAAACAAGAGCTTCAAATAAGAGTTGTAGGAAATGCTAAGATCTTTAATTTTTATCCTATTAAGTTTTCTGTAAATTCAACCATTTTTTTATTGACTAGGGTAATCATGCACTTCCTGTTTGAATATTGATTTAAAAAATAAAAGGTCTTCTTTCGAGGCATAAACAAATCTTAAGTTTGAAGTCCGATACTAGAACCGAAATTGGCGGATACAAACTTGGAGATTTGGTATGGCTTTACAACCCGAAAAGAAGTTGAGGACTATCACAAAAACTACAGAATTCTTGGGAAGATCCATATAAAGTCTCCAAACGCACAAACGACGTCATATTTAGTATTCGAAAACTACCACACGGAAAGCCGAGAGTCATCCAGTATAACTAATTGGCACCATACGCCGAATATAACAACGAAACTAGCAAAAGTCATACAAACGCTCGTGTCCGTGAAGTACAGCTGCAGAATGCTGAGCCAACTTTCGAAGAGTTTATATCCTAGCATACCACCCGAACAGCATAATTTGGAGTAACCACAGCGACGCATCTTGATTTCTTCCAAGTACCAAAAGATTAATCTCTCACACATGGTGTGGCCAAGGACTTCAGGATGAGCCAAGAGATTGCACCCGTCTTTAGAAGCAAATTTACCGAACTAGAGGAGCTAAAACGAATGCAGTCTACTGTAGGTAAGGTTATCCATTTAATGAGGAATTGAAATAGTCGCTCTCGATATATCTGCTATATGGTAACAATGGAGCTGTCACATCAAAATCTGAGCTATCACGCATTATGGGACACATTACTCGACTTAAGAGAGCATGTGGTAAGCGATGACATCTTGATAGTGGCTATCCCAAAGATTGGTTGTGGTATTGATGGCATAGATTGTCGAAAAGTAAAGAGTATGATTGAAGTTATCTTCAAACACACCGGTGTTGATATTCTGGTCCGCAGTTATAGCCCAAGAGTACGACTAAATTCTAAAACCATCGATTATCATTTCTTGCAAACTTCTGGATGCAAGAAGGGGATAGCTACACGGCTTTGATTCGGTTTTGATGCGGTAGGTATGGCAATTTTTGGATGTGTCCACAGCTTGATATTCATAGGGACAAGTGATATTTTTCAAATAAAGCCCCGTTATACTCGCAGGTATTTTGATTGTGAATTGAGGAAAGTTATATGATTATGGAGTCGTCCTTATTTGCAGTAACTGCAACTATTTAAAAGGCTTATGGATTTGTCATTTAGACTGGCAATAATTACTGTTAACGATGATAAATAAATTTATATATAGCATGAACCTATGAAAAGTGTGCCAAATAATTTTGCCGTTCATATCAACGCGGAAGCAGAAATAAAAGTAATTATAAAATAGATTAAAAGTAGCCACTTGTAGTACGAATTTTGAGCCAACAGATCCGGGTGTACATCCATGCTATTCTCACCTAAAACAGAGCCCAGAGACACTCAGTCAACAGGCATAGTGAGGCATCAATGAGTTAAAAATAATGATTTTTCGTACTCATTTTAGGCATACACCTGGCACATTCTAATATATATACTTTTACCACTTGCCTTGCGACTTATGCTGATAAAAACAGTCAATAAATAAATATATATATATATATAAATAAATATATATATATATATATATATATATATATATATATATATATAAATATATATATATATATATATATATATATATATATAGCAAAAAAAATTTACATTTTTGAAATAATTTACAATTTATTAATTTTTCAATAATATAAAATATGCGACATGTCTTTTGCTGAGTTTTCTTATACGCATTTTGATTAGCTCATTTTAATTTATAAAACTTTGAAAGTTTTTCTTAAAGCGTAGAATTTAAAAAGTTTTATAAATTGTAACGATCTAACCAAATTGCGTATAAGAAAGTTCAGCGACAGACATACCGCAAATATTTTATTATTATTTAACAAAAACTTATAATTTTTATAAAATTTATATTGAATGTTGATCATAAATGGCTAAGGTTTATGATACACAAGGGTGGAAACAAAAAACAAGTTAAATCTTAGTAGCACTTATCAAGTTTTAATATTCTAATATTCGGATGAATTTTACTACCGTTCATTATTTTAGAGCAAAACAATTTATATTTTTTAAATAATTTACATTCTTTGCGATGTATTTTGTGTTACATATTAAGCTACTATCAGCGCGCTCCTATATGCAAGCATCCAGCAAGAAACTACAACTTTATATCTATACGCGTTTTTCTCGAAACCGTGGTTTTGAGATTGGGCGAAAACAGTACGACTATACAAGTTAATCGATAGAAAAAATTCTTTTACCGTCTTAATTAATAGACAATTTGCTATTTTACGTCGAAGGATTTCTTTTCTATTGCTGATAGTTTTATGTTTATTAACAAATTCATTCATATTTACACATATATACACATATCAGTAATGTACTTGAAACTAAAGTGAACGGACGTTATTAACATGAGCTCTGAGTGTATACATATATCTGTCAACAAATAAATTTCGTGTTCGAACAGTGGGTTTTTCTCGTTCGTTTGTGTTTGTTTGTTTTTATATTTATGTTTTTAACTATTTTGATTTTCGGCTGATTTAATTCGGATTTTTGCTAATATCAGCTAAATATCAAGCTTTCCTCGTAGTTCTGGCTAGGGTAAATTGACCAGTTATAGAACAGTTTAGAAAATTCTCTACTTTCTTGAGGATTAAAAAAAAATATGGTTAATATATTTATATAATTGAAAATTTTCTAAATTTATGAGTTTTATAAAGTTAAAAAAAAAAAAATGTTTATTGATGTTTTAGGTAATTTTGTTCACAATTTATAATTTGATGAGTTATAGAACGGTGGCTGCTTTTAATAGAACAGTCCTTACTAGTAATAGATCGGCAAATTATATTTTGTTAAATGAACTAGGTAAATCAATAAATAAATAATTTGTATTATAAATTTATTTTTTATTTAATATAGTTTATAAATTTATATATTTTAGTTTGCATTTCCTAAAATTTAGGAATATATTTATAAAAAAACACTTGCAGTAGCTATATTTTCTAAATTTTTAAATTATAGAGGTTCTATACCTATCTAAAGCTAAAATAAATATTCTAAACTATAAAAGAAGACAACAATATTTTTCTTTATCTATAATGCAAATGACATTTTAATTAAATAATAATTTTTAATCGAAATATTAAAATTACTTATAAATAGGTATTACATCAAAATTTTTAATACTTTTCTTGCATGAAAAATTTTAATATTTTCTTGGTTTATTTCTTTAGATAAGAATACTTTTCATTTTGTAATTTTTTGTTGTTCGAATAAAAGTATTTTTTCAAGTGTACAGGGAGGGGGCAAAACAACCTCCCTAGTAGTGCAAGTGAATAAAAGAAAGAGGAGTTGAGATACAAAAAATTTATTTCAATAAAACAAAGTAGTTACATGGCCAGTTTTATCTTATGTAGTTTTAACAATCATATCGGCCAATTGTTGTCCTTCATTGTCTACACACTGCTGCAAGCGACTTCTGCAGTTTTGCATAACTCTTTCAAGCATTTCTTCAGGTAAACGGCCAATTTCCGTGCGGATTGCCTCCTTTAGGGTTTGCAGGTTCCTCGGTCGAAGTTTATAACCTTCTGCTTTGAGATCACCCCAGAGAAAAAAGTCGCTCGGGGTCAAATCTGGAGATCGCGCGGGCCACGGAATATCATCTCTCAAGGAGACAAAGTGCGCGGGGAACATTTCCTTCAAAACCAGCATTGATGCCCGCGCTGTGTGGGCTGTGGCCCCGTCCTGCTGAAACCAGACATTCTCGAGACCAAGTTCTTCAAAAGCAGAGGCAAAAAAAGTTCTGGAGCATGTTCACATAGCGCCCAAAATTGGCGGTAACTGCCCGATTTCTATCCTCTAAAAAGGAAGGCCCGATAATGCCTATTCGGGAAACTGCGCACCAAACTGTCACACGATCTCGTGGATCTCGTGGATCACCCTTGGTTTGTTTTCGCACCAATATCGAAAATTTTGTTTATTTACACCGCCAGAAAGATGGAAATGTGCTGGGCGGCGATTACACACTCCTTTTCGCGTATGTATGCTTCCACGGCAAAAGCGCGCTGCTCGTTCGTCCACATTGTGTTTACGACTTAATCCTTTCGTAACGCAAACGGCATATCTTCCTGCTGCTATTCCTACCATTTTACGACCTCTGCTCGCTTCACAATTCTCTGTTGAAACTAGGGAGGCTGTTTTGCCCCACCCTGTATAAGAGGTTTTTGTTCTAATTCTTGATTTTTCACACTTCTTTTTACCCTTTTTATCAACGGCGTCATTTTTTTTACCAGTTTTTACTAAAATAAAAATAATTTATTCAAATGAATACAAAAATAAAGAGGTTATGTTTTCGATTTATATTTTTTATGAGATAAACAATAAAATTTCAGTGTACGTATAATGTAAATACTAAACTGGTACATACTTTTTAAAGAATTCTTTACCTGTAGTTAAAATTTGTTGTTGTTATAAAAAATATGAAACACATTAATATTCTACTACTGAAGATGGTGACTTGGTCACCGAAATGTGCATCTAGATATAAATAAACTAGTGAAGTAAAGATTTACAGTGTTCTAATTTTTAATTACCAAACTTCACATAACTCAAATCATACGCATTCTAACCTCATTTGCTTACTGTCCACTACTGTTCTATTTACAGCGGCGGGTGCTCAATAGAAAAACTCTGTACGCATAAAGTGTTCTATTATTAGCGCGCTGTTAAAAATTTTAGTTCAATACTAGTACACGTGTTTTTAGAATTAAAAAAAAGTCAATATTAAACATTTGAAATGTTTCGTTAAAATATTCATTTAGTTTATTCAACCAGGTACATATAAAAAATATGTTTTTTTAGTAAATATCATTGTAATTCCTTAAGCTATAGTAACCGTAAACTAACTAAAAATGGCTGTGAAAAGTACAATGTTAAGATGCTAAACAGAATTAGTTTTTTTTTAATTAATAATTTAAAAAGGACGTGAAAAACGTTTTTTCTTGTTCAAAACTATATATAAATCTGATAAAGCTGATTTCAAGGTAAGCTCGTTTTAATTAGTAAGCAGTTGTACAATTTTTCTGGTTGGTATTCCGTGAAACGTTCATTGAAGTGAAGTCTTTTGTTTAGCGTGGGCATTCGTATAATTAGGATTTCTATTTAACGTTTTCCAAAATCGGCATACACGAAATTAGTGATTACTTACGGATCACAAACTAGTTTTGATTACTTTTTTTTTTATAATTTGTTCTGCACATTTTATTTACATTTAATTATTTTAGATAATTATCATTTTTACTTTCTTATACGCAGTTTATGTAAGTATTGTAATCATGAAAAATTTCGATGTCGAGATTTTAACGGAAATATACGTTATGACCTTTTCTGAATCGATTCCAACTATTTTTGGAATGAAGTCCGTCTGTGTGTGTGTGTGCGTGTGTGCGTGTGTGTGTGTGTATGTGAGCGCTCGACAGCCAAAACGGCTAAAGAGAAAATTATGAAATTTTAAACTTAATATTTGTATGTGCCTGGTAAGAAAACCTTTTATGGTTTAAAACAATATTCCGACCGGAAGTGCATGTTTACACTAGTCATTTTTAGCAGCTTCTGCAATTACTCAAAAATAGATGCAGCTACAGATAAATTATTGCAACAAAAATTATAGATATCTGCATTTTCTACAACTTTAATTTGAATCGTTTTTTCCCAAACGGTACCGAAAAAAATAAAATGGCTCTTGAAATTTCTTCATATTATATTAATTTTTACTTAAATTGTATCATCTGCGCCTGTCAATTGTTTAACAAAATAAACTTAAATAATTTGAATTTTGACGTTTTATATTTATTATAAGAAATATTTATACCGTAAAAGCGATGTAAAGGTTAGAACAAATATTATAAATTTGATAAGCAATGTAACAACGATATGGTTTAACCCATATGCGTATAAGAAAATTCGGTGAATGACCCTGCAGATATCTGTTTATAATTTTATACGAACATTTGTAAATGGATATAGTCTTCTGAAAATGCAAATATTTTCTTAAATTTTTGCATAAAACGTAAATTTTTGTATTTGCAACAATTTATATTAAATAAATATTAATAAGTTAATGTAATCATCAGATAATTGATAAAAAAGAAACGAATTTCTCTTAAATTAGCTTTTTTACTATTCTTTTTTAAAGAATAACAATTAGGGTTTTCAAAAAGAAACAGAAAGTGTAAACAAACTGAATATTAATCAATAAACACGAAGTTATCGACAAAGAGGATTTCTATAACAGATATATGTTGTATGATATATGTTAGTATAAAATGTAACATAACTAGTTATGTTGCTAAAATATGTTGCTAAAATAGGTTGCCCAGTGTAATACACTAGTTCATGAACTAGTTGCTGAACTAGTTCATGAACTAATCCCCGAAAATGTTGCTGAATGTAATACGGGCTTTAGAGTCAAACGCTATGTAGATGGACAATGAGACGATTAAAAATGCTCGTAAACCCAAAGATAGGCGTGGGTGGGCTCAGAGTAGACCGAGGAACCCGAAATCGTAACACGTTTCGGGTTTACCACTAAAGGCAGCCTTATCCTTCTGACTTTTACTTTTCTATTATCTCTTCATTTGTTATGTCAAGTCCGTTCATTATCCAATGGAACTTTAATGGAATCGTCTACCACCTAACAGAGTTAAAGCTGTCAATAGCTGATCTTAACTCCAGAGTTAATTGCCCTCTTGCACGTGCTCATGGTGGCGTTGCAATTGTACTTGATTCTTCTATTCCACACACAAATTGTAACATTACAACAAGGTTACAAGCACTGGCTTGCCAGCTATTCTTACCAAGGACAATTACAATCTGCAACGTCTACCTTCCAGATGGCAACTGGCACTTAAATGATATTGAGGACTTAATACGACAGCTTCCAACTAATTATATCCTGGTCGGCGACTTTAATTCTCATAATTTACTCTGGGGTTCTAAAAGCACAGATGCCCATGGTCAAATTGTCGAAAGCTTCTTTGATAAAAACGGTGTCACTCGGCTCAATACTGGCTCAGCTACGTAAATGAACATGAGATATAGAAGTTTTTCGGCAATCAATTTATCAATTCCTAGTTCTTCTCAAGCTGCCCATCTTCAGTGGCATGTAGTTGACGATGCACATTACAGCGACTATTTTCCAATTCCTGTTTCTTTTCTATCATCTACTGTTTATGATGCTCAAAGCTCGGCAAGAGGATGGCCATTTGATCTGGTTGATTGGCAAGCTTTCGGGAGCTACCATAAGCTTCCCGAATCGTCTACAGAAGTAAATGCCGAACTACGTCACCTTATTACTCTATTTTGTATTCAGCTTGACTGTCAATTCCGAAATCTTAGAGGTATCTTAGAAAGAAGTCAGTTTAATGGTAAAATGAGCTTGTAGCTTTTGATATTCGATCTAGCAAACGCGCACTAAAGGTGTACCGAAAATATTAGACCCTTTTAAACTAAATTATCTAAAAAAAAGCACGTGCTCAGGCCAGACGTACTATTCTGGACGCTTAGACTGCGTCTTGCCGTGGTTTCGTCTCTTTAATTGGCTCTGATTTCGATAAAACTCTGCTATAGAAGAAAATAACATTCATGAACGGCTATAAGAAATGTTCCTATATTTCAATGCTAAAAGTCGATGGTAATATACCCACTGCAAGAGATGAGGTTTGTGAGATAATTCGTGATCGAAATTAACAACTCGCTCTCTGGCGGTGAAACTAATGTACTACTAAAATTGGTCATTACGCCGGGCATTAATTTACCAATCAGCTGTTTGTACCATTAATGGCCAGCTGTCATTTTTTCATAAATATCGAAGGAACAAAATATCTATCAAATCTTACGAAGTCATTTCTTCGGATATCTCACAAATAAATTTTAAATAACAGTTACAATCAAAATACACTTTTAAAGAACACAAAATAAAAGATTCTGACTCCAAGTGTGATTCATTTTGGCAGAGAACATTTATAATCAGTTCACTTTAAAAGATATTTCACTATGCTGGCTTTCGCGTGTCCAATCATAGCCTCTATCTCAACTGTCAAATACGTTGGTCATTACACCAGGCATTTTTATTAACGCTACTAGCGCCGCCAACGATAATTTCGATCACGAATAGCAAATCAATTTGAGTCTGTCAGTCACTCGCTACATTGACTACGTATTAAATCCAATGAGGGAGTTCCATGAAACTTCAGCTCAGGTCATTTTTAGTTTCATAATTCATTATTCTTTCTCGCAGAATATGAATTTGCTCTTAGTCACACGGCCAATACTTCAGTTGGGTATAATAACGCAATGTTTCGTCATTTACCCACCCAATTCAAACTTAGAATATTGGTGTTTTTCAACCGCCTTTGGGTGAAAAATGTTTACTCAGACATCTGGCATGAAGCTATTATTGTACCAGTACATAAAAATGGATATTTGTTTTCTGCAACAAGCTTCAGCCCTATTTCTTTGACATGTCATCTGTCAAAGTTATATGAGCGCATGGTTAATTACCGACTTAGCTGATTTCTAGAATCTCACAATCTCATCGACAAGCATGAATGTGGCTAGCAGTAGCGCCAATCTACTACAGACCTACATGTGTATCTGACAAATGATATTCAATCTGGCATCTAAAACGCAACCATATAGTTGCTGTGTTTTTGAAAAAAATATTCATGCAAGAAGAGCCTGTTTCCTCTAGTAATTTTTTACAGCTTCTGCAATTTCTCAAAAATGGTAACAGTTACAGAATAATTTTATGATCAAATATTAAAGATATTCATATTTAGCATAACTTTTTTGATTTAGAAAAGGCGTTTGACATGAACTGGAGGTATAGAATAATGCAAAAATTGCACAATTAGGATTTACGAGGCCATCGGCCTTAATTTATTGCAAACTTTCTTTTGAACCATTCATTCCGAGTCGGAATTGGTGGAACTTTTTCTTTCTCAATACCGTTGCAAAACAGTGTTCTTCAAGGCTCCTCAATTAGTGTAACTTTATTCATAATAGCTATCAATGACATTGTTTCCAATTTTCCAAAAACTGTCGATTATTGTCTCTATGTAGATGACCAGACGATCTTTACTTCATCCCCGATCTCTTGCTCTATGTACAGAAGGCAGTTGACATTCTTTCACTGGTAGCATCTGACCGAAGTTTCGGTTTTTTTACACATAAAACAATCGACTTTTGTTGACTTAGAGCCACACAGTTGTCCTGTGGTATCACTTTTTAATAAACCAGTGCGGATTGTAGATGATGTGAAGTTTCTTGGTATTATTTTCGACAGTCGTCTATTATGGCTAAAACATATCAGCACCATAACAGCCCAATGCCAAATGTCATTGAATGCACTTAAATGTATTACCTCCACTTGGAACTCTTTTTTGCGACTTTGCATTAGCTTGGTTATGTTTAGGATAGACTATGGTTCAATCATTGTGTATACAGCATCTGAAATATCTCTGTTGCGTTTAGAACTATTCCAAATCCAAGCCTTTACTGTGAAGCTGGTGTACCACCACTTCAAATTAGGTACATAAAACTTGGATTGAGGTAAATGTGCAAAATTCATACGCTGACGCAGTACACTATCTATTCTATCTTTTTTAATAATTTTCAGTTAAACCAACTATACACAAACAGTGCAAAAACTCCACTCGCACTTAAGCTCCCAACGTTGTTAAGCTCCATCATTAATAACCAAGGGCCGGTCTTTACAACAAACTGTGGAAAAATACCTCTATGGGCACCTCTTTCTATTAAAACAAACCTTGTATACCAAGTTGAATTTTTTATTCATCTGCAATAGTACACTGATATTCCGCACATATATACTGATGGCTCTAAAACAGACTCCGGTCTGGCTTTGCATTTGCTACTGATGGAGCATCCCAGCCGTTCACATTATCACCCTAATGCTCGGCTTACACAGCCGAGTTATACGAAATCCTATATTCTGTTCGACATTCCCGTCAATCATTTGATGAGCATTATTCATCTGCACCGATTCTTTGAGGGCCACCTTAGTCATCTGTAGCAGTATCTTTACCGATCTTACGATTATGGACATCTACGGAGAAATCGAAAGATAACGTGAATTAAATAGAGAAGTTACATTTATGTGGATACCCGGACATGTAGGGATACCCGGCAATCACCATGCCGACCGAGTTGCTCTTGGCTTACAATCTGTGTCCACTCATTTTTTTTTTAATTGTGGTTGGAGTAATGGTATAAATTTTCTAGTAAATTACGACGTTTAAAGGTGTCAGTGGAGCAATGGATATCTCCACTTCGTTTGACTAGGTGCGAGCAAGTAACTATATCACGTCCAATGCTAGGGCACACTTGTCTTACGCACTCGTTTTTGTTACTGGTAGATCAACCACCACTCTGCCCAACTTGCAACATTAGGCTCACTCTCAAAAATATATTCGAGCAGTGTTCTATGCACAGTTTCCAACGGAACAATGCTGGCATTGATGGTCTTTTGGAGAAGTATTCATATAATAATGTTACTAGCGTTGGTAAAGTGCTTGCGTTTCTCCGAGCTACTGATTTGTCGCAACAAATCTGAAGCAGTGTTTTCCTTCTTTCTTTTAATAAATGTTAATAATTCAATTATTATTTAATTATTTTTACTTTCTTAAACGCAGTATAAGTAAGTATTGTAATCATGAAAAATTTGGCTCTGACTATTTTTGAGATGACGTCTGTCTATCTGTGTGTGTGTGTGTGTGTGTGTGTGTGTATGTGTGTGTGTGTCTGAGTCTGTCTGTGGGTATGTGTGCACTCTACAGCCTAAACGGTAAAAGATACAGTTATGAAATTTTAAACTTAATATTTGTATATGCCGGGCAAGAAAACCTTTTATTTTTGAAAAGAATATTCCAACAAGAAGTGCATGTTTACTCTGGTTATTTTTTGCATTCTCTGCTATATTTCAAAAACAATAGTATTTACAGCAAAACGTGAATGAAAATAAGAGATATTAATATTTCGGAAGACGTTTATTTGAAAGGATTTTTCAGAAATGATAACAGTTTTCCTAAAATATAAATTAATTTTAATATAACATTAAATACTTCTCACATCTACTAGCGCAGGTTAAGTCTGTATACTTGCTACCGCCAGTAGTTGATCTACTCGCCACGGAATGTCGCTGATCCGCAGACAAGTATAAACTGACGTTTAACGTACTGCAGCGTTTAAATGTAAACGTGCCCGGCTATTTACGAAATTTACACCACTAATTGTTTTAAATATACTATTATTCTCTATTAACTTAGTTTTCAGTTGTTTCATTATATTATAATTTACTAATGTTACATTTGAACCACTGTCATAAATACCTTTAACTTTCTTTTCTTTATTAATTAGTACGTTCAATTTAATCAATGGAGTAAATTTCACCGGGTAAGCTAGTTTTTTTCTTCATTTAACTCAATTTTCATTAATTCATCAATCTCAGTTTCTGTTACGTTAACATGTTTCATTTCCATGAATTTTTCTTTGTTACGACATAATGTAATTGGATGAAAACGATTTCCTGCTGCTGGATACAATGTCTTACATATGGTACATGGTTTTTTTTCTACAAATGTTCTAGTTGTAATAGCATTCTTCTCTGTATTTTTCTTATCAGTTTCTATTGTATTATAGTGTAATCTTGGTTTTATTTCTTTATTTTGTTTATTGTAATACGAATCATACTTTCTCAATTCATTAATTAATTTGTCTGTTGATTTGATTTCTTCACGGTCTAATCTATCTTGAATATTTAATGGTAATCCTACTACAATATGATTTATCTTTGATATGTTTGACATTTCTCTCTCAATCTCAGATAGTAACCTTTCTTTCTTCAATGCATAATCACTTACTGAACCATTTAAATATCTGAAATTGTATGCATGTCTTACTTTTGTCCAACCTTTTTCTGCAAATACCATCAAAAACGAGTCAGACCAAAGTAACCATTGATCTGCCTGGAATTCTTTTAGTTTAATGCAGTACCATTCTTTTGCACTTCCTTCTAAAAATAATTTTAAACAATTTATCTTTTTACTATCGTCCATAATCTTGTGTCTTTCACACTCCTTTTCGAAACCACTTAACCAGTCTTTTGCATTTTTTTTACCATCATATTTATCTATTATAAACTTCTTTTCTACATCTGATAAATTCAATTGTTTCTCAGCTAATTGCACTTTCAATTCATTAATTACTTCTATTAATTCACCTTGATTTAAGTAATCTAATGTTGTTGATGTTTTTCTCTTTCTTGTCTCCTCAATTGGTTTTTCTTCTAAATAAATGTTTTTGAACACAAAATTATTATCGTCATCAATGTACAATGGCACAATGATATCTGGTAGTGTTATTTGTAAATTTCGAGATTGACCTGGTTTATTTAAACCAGCAACACCATTTTTGACCGTACTAATCTTGAATAAGTCATTGTGAAAAGATTCATATTGAATATTTACTGGAAATTCATAACACACGGTATCGTTTGGCCATCTTATTGTTTTAACTGCAATTACTACTTTCTTCTTTATATCCAATATCTTCTCAAAATGGATCTTCACCTTAGTCGGCATATTTGAGAACATATAATTGATTTGTAATTCTGTTTTTGGTATTCTAATAATTGACACCAAATTGAATTCTCAGTAACTAAAAGTAATTTTATTTAGATTAATTATACAATATATTATTAAATTACAATATTATTACCTAAAAGAATCAATTTTAAATGTCCTTAATTATCTGTCAAAACCTTTATCTATATTATTTATAACAAAATTAGACAGTTGCCATGATAACCGATATTGTGAGGCAATGTATTAACAATTGATAATACATACGAATTTCAAATTTATATATATATATATATATATATATATATATATATATATATATATATATATATATATATATATATATATAGTATTCGTACAGTTAAAATTTTTACAAAGAAACTACTTTTACAGGAAAACGATTGAAAGTAACTAAATTTTAAAAATATGTAGAGTTTCATGGATAAGCACATTCAATATTTATACATAAATTAATCAACAAAAATTAAATTATAGTGCCAATAAAAAATAAAAATCGATGTCACACCTCAAATTAACGCTCGAAAAGTATTCGTACACTTTAGTTATTTTGTTTCAGCATCAGTTATTTTAAAGACTTTCGCCGAATGGCATGAATAACAATAAAATGGGACCTCCCCCGAACATATTATATGAAATTTTCCATAAACGAATGTCATTTACCAATTATCTGTGCAATATAAGAAGTAAAAGCAAAGAAACTTGTTAAACTGAAAGAAAATGTATTATTTCATTTCATAATCAGTGCTTTTCATTAAGAAAGATTTCGAGTATCATCCATAGACCATATTCTACAGTGTAAAATAGAATTAATAGCTTTCGTGAAACTAAAACATCGAAAACTAAAGACAGAAGTGGCCCGGTCACCAGAGTCAGTTGCTTTGATCGTCGGAAAACTGTAAGGAAAATTAAAGAAATTCCATAAATTATTGCACCAAAATTTACTGAAGAACTGTAAATTACCACTGAAATATATTTGTGTCCGTGTACTATCCGAAAAGTACTAGGATATACTGGGTATCATGGTCGATCTGCTCGAAGAAAATATTGAGATTACGATGTTAATTGAAAGTGTGTTAAAGACTTCATAAATGGAAAATTTAGCTTTGGAATAAAGTTATATATCCTGATGACTCAAAAAACAATAATTTTGTTTCGGATGGTAGGGGCACTTAGGGAGAAATACACAAACAGAATTTGACAAAACAAGCTTACTTCGGTTAGTAAAACACGGTGGCGGATATGTACATGTATGGGGATGTATGAGTGTTGCTGGTATTTGAAAACTACACTCAATTGAAGGAATTATGGATTATATAGTCTATATCATCATCTTAAAAGAATATTTCCTTCTTAGCAAGGAGAAAATGGGAGTCAAGAGAAATGTCATATTCATGCAAGACAATGATCCAAACCATAGCGCTTGGTACTCCAGCTTGTGTATACTTTTTAATACACCAAGCTATTGAAAATGCCTTCCGAATCATCAGACTTTAATAAAAATGAGCTTTTATGGACTTAAGATGAAAAAGCAATAAGAAGACGGCTAATTTCTAATAAAAACTATTTGAAAATAGAGTACCATGAAGATTGGTATAGCATTTCAATATTTTTTAAGGTATTTGGTAAATTTAATACCAAACAGACTCCTAACTATTATTAGTGCCAATAGATATCCAAAAAAATATAGCTTATTTGTGTAAAATTGAAAATATTATATCTGTTTGTTACATGTAAGAATACTTTTTGCGCGTTAATTTGGATAGTGATATTGGTTTTTAATTTTTATTTCCACATTAATATTAAATTTGATGAAAAGTTTTCATAAATTAATTAAGCATTTGACTCCATATAACTCCACATATTTTTATTTTTGATCTATCTTCAATAGTTTTTCTTTAAATGTAGTTTTATTATGAAAACTTGACCTGTACGAATACTTTTTGCGCTCACTGTATATATATATATATATATATATATATATATATATATATATATATATATATATATATATATATTAAATTTAAAGTTTGTTTGGTGGGCACTTGATGAATCATATTTAATAGGTAATAATAACAATTTTAACACTTGATTAGTTTCACATATAGATATTTATTGACGTACGTTTCGACCTTTCGGTCATCATCAGATATGATACACTTGTATACAATTATAATACAAACAATACTTATATATAGGTTACTGTAGGGTGATATTCATAAGGGGGGAGGTACTGACATCTTTTACATTCCAAACACCACATTAAAAGTTGAAGCAATACTAAAGTCACACTCAATAAGTACCATCACAACTAATAAAACAAACTTAGGAAGTCAACAACAAACCTAAAAAAGACAAAATAGTACTATCAGGTATCTATGAATTAAATTGCAATATATGTGATGCGATATACATAGATCAAAGCGGCTGAAATTTCAGAACTCGGATTAAGGAACATTGTAATGCTATTAAAACCCAAACCAATAATACAGGCTTCGCTACACGTTGTTTAGAAAACTTACATAAATATGATGGAACTTTTAATATCCTACACCTTTCAGGTAAAGGATTAAGGTTAAACTTTTTAGAAAATTTAGAAATAAGAAAGGCAGGCATTCAAAGAAAAACATATTGAATGACCAAATAGATGTCAGTACCTCCCCCCTTATGAATATCACCCTACAGTAACCTATATATAAGTAATGTTTGTATTATAATTGTATGCAAGTGTATCATTTCTGATGATGACCGAAAGGTCGAAACGTACGTCAATAAATATCTATATGTGAAACTAATCAAGTGTTAAAATTATTATTATTACCTATATATATATATATATATATATATATATATATATATATATATATATATATATATATATATATATATTTATATATTTATATATATATATACATATTAATATATATATATATATATATATATATATATATATATATATATATATATATATATATACATATATATTTATATATACATAATAATTTGTGTAAAGCAGTATGACAATCTGTGAAACATATAAATGATAAATAAATAAGCAAATCATAGATAAAAAGAGCCATCCATTTAAAAACTTTAGAGCAGCTAATAAAAATAGTATTGGTTCAATATAGAGCGAAAACAAGCAAGATTTGATATTGTTTTAAGAGCAAAGATTGTACATATGTATTGTGAAACTACAACAAAATATAGTGTAATGGAAAATAGAATTGTTAACACATGTGTACGATAATCGATGCATAGATGGAATATACAGGAAACAGAAAAGAACTATATTCTTTATAAAACTATAATAAATATAAAGCTGAAGACGTAAATGGGAAAAGTTAGTTGTAATTGATTAACAAAGATAGCATTATTGCAATAAGCAAGTACTAGTACAGTGCGAAATAAAATAAGAAAAAGTTGACATGTCTGTAACTGCACTCTCTTAAACGCATTTTAATTAGATCGTTAGAAATAAAAAAATTTTGAAAAATTTTACTGCTTTATAAATTCTAACGATCTAACCAAAATGCCTATATGAAATTATATTATCGTAAACGAAAGTTTACTAACACACTTATGAACAGATATCTTATATTAGTTTAAAAAAATTTTGATAATCATAACAAAAAAATCGTCCGCAATAGAGTAGTGAAATTGAAAAGAGAACATTTCAGATTCTTCTTTTATTTCAAATCCGGGGTATAGCAATATGAGATATTAGCATTGCGTAAATGGCCGAAAAATGAAGTTATTGTGGTACGAGCTGAACTTAGAGGATATAGCGGAAAAATCTTGCAAAATTTTGCATTGTCACCACACATGCCATGGATGCCATGGATGTATTTATGATATAGAATCACTTTTTGTTTTGTTAAGATTCGAAATAAAATGTTATTTACAAATGAAAATTCAAATATTTTTTACATGTGTTATACCGCGAGCGCAAACTAAATGCGTCTCTTTCTGTAATTTGATTATGCTCAATTTATCCCTTATTTCATTAAATTTGTTTTGTTCTTGTCTCATATTGTTTGGTTGTTGCTATCGGACCATAAAATTGAATAAAATTTATTATATCTAACTGATTTGACAGTTCGAGCTAAGAGATATTACCACCACCAGCGTTCACAGCAGCTAGTCAGAACTGAAATGTTTATGTTGTAAAGAATAATAATTTTTCTTATGATCTATTATTGGGTTTAGATGCAATTAAGAAATTTAAACTAATTCAAGATGAAAATTTGAGAATATACCAAAGAATAAATAAAAATAAAATAGATAAAGAAGTAGAAAAACAAAATATTAAAATAAACACTACTACATACATTGGTGTTAGTAAATTTAAAGATAATTTAAGTCATTTAAATGAATATAAGAAGAATAAGATAATAGAATTAATAAAAAGAAATGAGTCAGTATTTGCAAAGAATAAGTTTGATGTTGGTATGGTCAAGAATGAAGAAGCACAGATTAAATTAACAGAAGAAAAATATATTGCTAAGAGACCATACAGGTGTTCTATACCAGATCAAAAAAAAATTGAATCACAAATTGCTAAATTATTAGAAACGGGTCTTATAGAAGAAACAAGTTCACCTTTCGCATCTCCAGTTACTTTAGCATATAAAAAAGAAGACGGTTGTAGATCAAGATTATGTATCGATTTCAGAGAACTAAACAAACTAGTTGTATCTGAACCCCAACCATTTCCAAGAATCGAAGACATTATTGTTAAAGCTGGTGATTGTAATTGGTTCTCAGCATTTGATATAAATTCAGCATTTTGGTCTATTCCAATCAAAAGGGAATATAGAGAAAAAACAGCATTTGTAACACAAAACGGACATTGGCAATGGGTTTGTTTACCATTTGGACTAAGGACATCATCAGCAATTTTCCAAAGAATTCTTGCAAACATCATAAGAAGAAATAAATTAAATAAATTTTGTATAAATTACATTGATGACATATTAATCTTCTCAAAAACATTTGAAGAACATCTAAAACACATTGAACTTCTTATGAATGTAATAAAAAAAGAAGGTTTTAAACTAAAACTATTAAAATGTAATTTTGCAAAGAATTCTGTTAAATATCTTGGACATATAATAGAAAAAAATAAGATCAGACCATACAAAGACAATTTGATATCAATCAGAAATTTTCAAAGACCAAAGAATAAACTAATGTGAGACAATTTTTAGGTAAAACAAATTTTTATTACAAATACATTGAAAATGCAACTATGAAACTAGAACCACTACACAATTTACTAAGAAAAACAGAAAAATTTGAATGGACAAATGAGTGTGAAAAAGCATTTTGTGATATCAAAGATTATTTATGTTCTAGTCCAATACTGGCAATTTATAATCCAGAGAAAGAAATATTCATTCATACGGATGCAAGTGGTAATGGCTTAGGAGCCATACTAAAACAACCACAAGAGGATGGTATACTTCATCCAGTAGCATATTTTTCAAAAAAATTAAAAGACAGTCAATTAAAGAAGAAGGCAATCTATTTAGAAACTTTGGCAATCAAAGAAGCAATTGTGTATTGGCAATACTGGTTAATAGGTAGAGAATTCACAGTAATATCAGATCATAAACCACTTGAAACGCTAAAAGTAAAGGCAAGAACAGATGAAGAACTAGGATATTTAATACATTATTTATCACAATACTACTTCAAAATTATTTATGCACCAGGAAAAGACAATCTGGAGGCTGATGCTTTATCAAGAAACCCGGTTTTAGAAAACTTTGAAAACAATGAAGATATACTAAAAGTAGTAAACATGGTAAAATTAGAGGAGATAATTGATGATCAAAGAACGATTGAGAAAGAAATAAACAATTCAAAGAAAGTGATTAAGAAAGGCGATATTAGTTATAAAAACTTAAAAAACAAACACAGAATTTATGTGTCACAAAATTTTGGATTAAAACTAATTAAAATGATACATGAATTTTATGGTCATATAGGTGTCGGTCACATGATTATTAAGTTGAGACCATATTATTATTTCATGAATATGGATAAGATGATACACAAATATTGTAAACAATGTGAAATATGTGTAAAAAATAAATCAAGAACTAGTAGACCAATTGGATTATTATCTAAACTGGGCCCAGCAACTAAACCGTATGAGATTATGTCAATTGATTCAGTGGGAGGTTTTGGTAATAATAGATCGTCAAAAAGATTCATGCATATTCTAGTAGATCATTTTTCAAGAGGAGCATTCATTTCCACAACCAAAGGTCAGGCAGCAAGAGATTTTATAAATCTAATTGATAAAACTGCAGATAAAAATGAAGTTAAGATAATATTAGCAGATCAATATACGGGAATAAATTCTAAAGAATTAAAAGACTATTTAAAACAAAAAAATATTTTACTAATATTCACATCAGTTGATTGTGCAGAATCTAATGGTTTAAATGAAAGGTTAAACCAAACATTAGTAAACCGAATTCGTTGTAAAATCAATAGTAGTAGTAGTAAAAGAGCATGGTCAAGCATTGCAAAGGAATGTGTAAATGAATACAATAACACAACACATAGTGTAACGAAATATTCTCCAAATTACTTACTATATGGTCGAGAAAATGAGATTATTCCAAATGAGTTACTAGAAATACGTAATCTAAGTAAAGATAGAGAACAAGCATTGCTAAATTCAATGAAGAACTACAAGATAAATAAAGAAAGAATTGATAAGAATAGGAGAGAATGGGAATTTAAGAAGAATGATCTAGTATATGTTACGAATGGAAGTAAGTTAAATAGGAATAAATTGGATAAGATAAGAATTGGTCCTTTTCGAATAATAAAAAAAATTTCAAATGTGATTTATGAAATTGATGCAGGAAAGAAACGTTAAGAAGGAAATTTATTTCATACGTGTAAATTAATACCAATTAATATGCTTAATGAATAATGTCTATATTAAATTTAAAAAAAAAAAAAAAAAAAAAATTATCCACCAGATGATTTACTTTTAAACCCAGGTCTAAAACTGAGGGAGGGGAGATATAAATTTTAAATTCGTATGTATTATCAATTGTTAATACATTGCCTCACAATATCGGTTATCATGGCAACTGTCTAATTTTGTTATAAATAATATAGATAAAGGTTTTGACAGATAATTAAGGACATTTAAAATTGATTCTTTTAGGTAATAATATTGTAATTTAATAATATATTGTATAATTAATCTAAATAAAATTACTTTTAGTTACTGAGAATTCAATTTGGTGTCAATTATTAGAATACCTAAAACAGAATTACATATATATATATATATATATATATATATATATATATATATATATATATATATATATATATATATATATATATATATATATATATATATACATATATATATATATATATATATATATATATATATATATATATATATATATATATATATATATATATATATATATATGCGAAAAGAGCATACGCATACGTTTGTTTTCATTTGCCAGTATTGACAAAGTGACAAGTAGATGCCCGCTATGGTCGAGCCAAGCATTTAGTATTATTGTATGCAGCGACGACTGTGCCGTTTCGTGATATTGGTCTATCATGCAAAGACCAAATTCAATTTGGGACTTCGCCGGGCTGTTTAGATTCCTGGTTGGTTGTTTAGTTTTCCGGAACAAAGAAAACAGCACGTGTTTGTTCTGCTTGAAATAGCAAGCCACTCCTCCTGCCCGTACGTGTCTCGAGCGTTTCTCTTGCCCGACGCCGGACGCCAAACTCACTGCCGCTTTCGGCTAGCTGGCGGCGATAAACGTAAAAGGATCCATAGCGCCAGACCAACACTCATCACCTAATTCCCAATGTGTGTCGTGTGACCCTCACTCTTATAAATTAAACTTATTTTCCAACAAAACACTTATAGAACCAACTAAAACTGTATGCCGACCAAGTAGATGATCGAGATATTTAAATATTTAGCTTTTTAGAATAGACGGTGAGCGAAATAGGTATTCGTACAGTTTGTTTTCAAAAAGAAACTACTTGTACAGATAACAATGGGAGGTAAGTAAAAAATAAATAAATGTAGAGTATTATGGATACAAACATTCAACATTTATACATAAGTGAATCAACATAAGTTAAAATATAGTTTAAATAATTATGTACAAGCATAATTTATTTCATGGACTCGCGTAGATTGGCGCTAAAATCAAAATATGTAAATGCACATGCACATGCACATGCACATGCACATGCACATGCACATGCACATGCACATGCACATGCACATGCACATGCACATGCACATGCACATGCACATGCACATGCACATGCACATGCACATGCACATGCACATGCACATGCACATGCACATGCACATGCACATGCACATGCACATGCACATGCACATGCACATGCACATGCACATGCACATGCACATGCACATGCACATGCACATGCACATGCACATGCACATGCACATGCACATGCACATGCACATGCACATGCACATGCACATGCACATGCACATGCACATGCACATGCACATGCACATGCACATGCACATGCACATGCACATGCACATGCACATGCACATGCACATGCACATGCACATGCACATGCACATGCACATGCACATGCACATGCACATGCACATGCACATGCACATGCACATGCACATGCACATGCACATGCACATGCACATGCACATGCACATGCACATGCACATGCACATGCACATGCACATGCACATGCACATGCACATGCACATGCACATGCACATGCACATGCACATGCACATGCACATGCACATGCACATGCACATGCACATGCACATGCACATGCACATGCACATGCACATGCACATGCACATGCACATGCACATGCACATGCACATGCACATGCACATGCACATGCACATGCACATGCACATGCACATGCACATGCACATGCACATGCACATGCACATGCACATGCACATGCACATGCACATGCACATGCACATGCACATGCACATGCACATGCACATGCACATGCACATGCACATGCACATGCACATGCACATGCACATGCACATGCACATGCACATGCACATGCACATGCACATGCACATGCACATGCACATGCACATGCACATGCACATGCACATGCACATGCACATGCACATGCACATGCACATGCACATGCACATGCACATGCACATGCACATGCACATGCACATGCACATGCACATGCACATGCACATGCACATGCACATGCACATGCACATGCACATGCACATGCACATGCACATGCACATGCACATGCACATGCACATGCACATGCACATGCACATGCACATGCACATGCACATGCACATGCACATGCACATGCACATGCACATGCACATGCACATGCACATGCACATGCACATGCACATGCACATGCACATGCACATGCACATGCACATGCACATGCACATGCACATGCACATGCACATGCACATGCACATGCACATGCACATGCACATGCACATGCACATGCACATGCACATGCACATGCACATGCACATGCACATGCACATGCACATGCACATGCACATGCACATGCACATGCACATGCACATGCACATGCACATGCACATGCACATGCACATGCACATGCACATGCACATGCACATGCACATGCACATGCACATGCACATGCACATGCACATGCACATGCACATGCACATGCACATGCACATGCACATGCACATGCACATGCACATGCACATGCACATGCACATGCACATGCACATGCACATGCACATGCACATGCACATGCACATGCACATGCACATGCACATGCACATGCACATGCACATGCACATGCACATGCACATGCACATGCACATGCACATGCACATGCACATGCACATGCACATGCACATGCACATGCACATGCACATGCACATGCACATGCACATGCACATGCACATGCACATGCACATGCACATGCACATGCACATGCACATGCACATGCACATGCACATGCACATGCACATGCACATGCACATGCACATGCACATGCACATGCACATGCACATGCACATGCACATGCACATGCACATGCACATGCACATGCACATGCACATGCACATGCACATGCACATGCACATGCACATGCACATGCACATGCACATGCACATGCACATGCACATGCACATGCACATGCACATGCACATGCACATGCACATGCACATGCACATGCACATGCACATGCACATGCACATGCACATGCACATGCACATGCACATGCACATGCACATGCACATGCACATGCACATGCACATGCACATGCACATGCACATGCACATGCACATGCACATGCACATGCACATGCACATGCACATGCACATGCACATGCACATGCACATGCACATGCACATGCACATGCACATGCACATGCACATGCACATGCACATGCACATGCACATGCACATGCACATGCACATGCACATGCACATGCACATGCACATGCACATGCACATGCACATGCACATGCACATGCACATGCACATGCACATGCACATGCACATGCACATGCACATGCACATGCACATGCACATGCACATGCACATGCACATGCACATGCACATGCACATGCACATGCACATGCACATGCACATGCACATGCACATATACATATACATATACATATACATATACATATACATATACATATACATATACATATACATATACATATACATTTACATATACATTGTAGCAGCTAGAATATCATCGGCAGTACCGACCTTGCCACATTGTACAAAATATGCGTTCTTGGAATAAAGGTTCTTTGTAAACTGATGGCGTAACTTTTAGATTAGTTATTCTAAAACATTCTTCTGGCTCATAAAGCTAGGCTTCGTTATGTTGTAATTGTCGCCAAAAAGAAAATCATTTTTGCTTTGTAGCATTTATAGCCTACGTGCGGTTCATCAGCAAAGTGCCATGTGCGCTATGAGACGTTCAACGTGATCTGGGCGACAGATATGAAATCGATGCCAAACAACGTACGGTTGGAATGAACATGTGGTAGTATGACAAATTTTGTACTAGTTTGTCGTCCTTGGAGCAAAACTGTCGTGACCATTACTTTCTCGGTTCGCGGCTCCCCGTCAGCGAGCGTCGTCTTCATCGTAGTTTCCCTGAACTCAATGCCAAATTGTGAGAGAATTTAGTTAATGTGTTAACTTGAAGGACAGGTCGAGCTCGTGGTTGTATGAGCTGCGATTCCGTTTCAAACGCGCAGAAACCGGCTGTACTGAATGATGTTCTTGCGGTAATTTTGCACACTGCGAATAAATCCTGGTGCTCCACAGCCAAAAACAAAACGATTGCGGGGCGAGTACTTGGCATTTCTCTAGACGTGTTTGGTATGTTGTGTTGTTCTATGTGTGACGCAGCAAATTTCCGACACCCAGATTTCACGTGACCGAAATTTGAGCAAAAATCGCATCGAGGACGGCCTATGCGTTTTTCTGCAATTGCAATCTTTATTGGCCGTTGTTTATTAAATTGCTTTTCTTTGCGACAGTCGTTACGAAAATTTTCATGGAAAGTCAATTCGGCGGTTCTTGTCAGTCGTAGTAAATCATAACATTTTATTTCTTCGCGCCCGACCCTTTTTTTATCCTTACAATTGAACAAGCCGTAGAGCATGTTGAGATGCATACATTCTACGGGCCTTGGTTCGGGGATTTGTGCAAACAACGCATGTGCTTTGCAGACAGAAATATCTGTTTCGTTCTTATACCATTGCGAATAGATCCTGGCATAATTGATGTGAGGGGTTTCTTTACGCCGAATGCGTTGCGTCAATTCTGGATAGCATAAACAGGATTAATATCGTTGACGTGAATCCGTACCACCATTCACACGCCATGTCGGTTAGTAACATAGGCATTTATCGGCGCTTTCTTTTGCTTTATCCATGCGATCCTTATACACAGATATGGTATCGATGTTGCCGTCGACATTTGGTGCTTTTCCCCAAAAAGCGCGACGTGCACCACTAAAAGAACCCATCATAAGTTGATGGATGATATTGGAGTGACTGAACGCATTCGCCTGGGTAATGAACGCTGTTTTAATTTCTGAAAACAGTTCCTGGAATTGATCGGAAGTCATCCTGACTGGAGTCGTCATTTTGCTATTAGTCGTCATTTTGCTATTAGTTATGTCTCCTTCACAATTTGTCGGATGAAAACGTACACTACGTCGTACGAATAGCGACAACTCTCTTCGTTTTCGTGGCAACGTGGGTTAAAATTACGCAAAATAATGCGCGGACGAATACAACAATTTTCTTACTGACGTGCTAGTCGTTTTTTACTTTCTTATACGCGGTATAAGTAAGTATTGTAATCATGAAAAATTTCGATCTCGAGATTTTAACGGATATATAAGTTTTGACCTTCTCTAAATCGATTCCAACTATTTTTGGAATGACGTCTGTATGTGTGTGTGTGTGTGTGTGTTTGTGTGTGTGTGTGTGTGTTTATGTTCTCTACAGCCTAAACTGTTGAAGCTAAAATTATGAAACTTTGAACTTGAGATTTGCATATTCCTGAGGTGTGCACCTCCTATTTTTGAAAAAAATATTCAAAGCGGAAGTGCCTGTTTACTCTAGTTAATTTATTCAGTCTCTGTAATTACTCAAAAATGGTTACAGTTACAGAAAATTTTTATGAACAAAAATTAAAGGTATTTATATTTAGCACAACTTATGATTGAATTATTTTTCCAAAAAAAGTACTGGCCTTAAAATAAATTTCTGCTTATCATATATATATTTACATAAATCGTATCATCTGCGCCTGTCAATTGCTTGACAAAATAGAATTAAATTATTTGAAGTTTGGCATTTAATATTGTTTCTAAAAAATATATTTACTGTAAAAGCGATCTAAAGGTTAGAACAAATATTATAATTTAGAAAAATAAGGTAACTACGATGTGGTTTAACCCATATGCGTATAAGAAAGTTCGGTGCATGGCACTGCAGATGTTTTTGGAATGACGTCGGTATGTGTGTGTGTGTGCGTGTGTGTGTGTGTCTGTGCGTGTGTGTGTGTGTGTGTGTGTATGTTACCTACAGCCTAAACGGTTGAAGCTAAAATTTTGAAACTTTAAACTTAAGATTTGCATATGCCAGAGGTGTTCACCTTCTATTTTTGAAAGAAATATTCAAAGCAGAAGTGCCTGTTTACTCTAGTCAATTTTTGCAGTTCCTGCAATTACTGAAAAATGGTTAAAGTTACAGAAAAATTTCATGAACAAAAATTAAAGGTATTTATATTTTGCAAAACATTAATTTGAATTATTTTTCCAAAAAGAGTACTGGCTTCAAAATAAATTTCTGCTTATTATATATATTTTTACATAAATCGTATCATCAGAGCCTGTCAATTGTTTAACAAAATAGATTTAAGTTATTTGAAGTTTGACATTTAATACTGTTTCTAAGTAATAGATTTACTGTAAAAGCGATCTAAAGGTTAGAACAAATTTTATAAAATAGAAAAATAAGGTAACAACGATGTGGTTTAACCCATATGCGTATAAGAAAGTTCGGTGCATGTCACTGCAGATGTTTTCTTTCTAAGACGAAGTATAAAGTTAGTGTAATCAGGAATAAATTCTATCTCGAGATTTTAACGAGATCTGACAATTTTCAGAATGACATCTGTATTTGCCTGGCAAGAAAACCTAACTTTGAAAAGAATATTCAAACCGCAAGTGTATGTTTACTTTAGTAATTTTTTTCGTTGAAATAACTCAAAAACTTTGCAGTTACAGCAAAAATAGATAGAACATAATTAGAGATTAGTATTTCGTACAACTTTTGTTCGAATTTTTACTTTCTTATACACAGTATAAGTATTGTAATCATGAAAAATTTCGAATTCGAGATTTTAACGGAAATATACGTTTTGACCTTCCCTGAATCGATTCCGACTATTTTTGGAATGACGTCCATCCGTCTGTGTGTGTGTGTGTGTGTGTGTGTGTCTGTGTTTGTGTGTGTGTATGTTCTCTACAGCCTTACCGGTTGAAGCTAAAATTATGAAACTTAAAACTTAAGATTTGCATATGCCTGGGGTGTGCACCTCCAATTAAAAAAAAAAATATTCAAAGCGGAAGTGCCTGTTTACTCTACTTAATTTTTTCAGTCTCTGTTATTACTCAAAAATGGTTACAGTTACAAAAAAATTTCATGAACAAAAATTAAAGGTATTTATATTTTGCACAACTTTTGATTGAATTATTTTTCCAAAAAGAGTACTGGCTTTAAAATAAATTTCTGCTTATCATATATGTTTTTACATAAATCGTATCATCTGCGCCTGTCAATTGTTTAACAAAATAGCCTTTCATAATTTGAAGTTTGACATTTAATATTTATTCAAAGAAATATATTTAGTGTAAAAGCAATCAAAAGGTTAGAACAAATATTGTAAATTAGATAAATAATGAAACTACGATGTGGTATGACCCATATGCGTATAAGAAAGTTCGGTGCATGATACTGCAGATGTTTTTCTTATTCAATCACAATTCTTTCGTATGTATTTTCTCGGCCCCACATTGGGCGCCACTGTATCTTGCGTGTTGATTTAAATAAAGGTACGCATACCAGAAATAGTAAATAAACGAATTTATTAACATATCATACAGACAAAAGACTAAATTTTTAATCTTGGAGAAAAACTTATTCGTTAAAACTCTCTCAACAAAACATTAAACATAAACCGTCAAAAAGCACTAGCCCGCTTGCATATGTATAAATGCTACAAAGCTACTAACATTTCGTATAACTTTTATATGAAAATATTTTCCAAAAACAGAGTTATTTTCAATATGCTTCTTTAACTCAACAACGGTAGTACTCACAGCAAAATTTGCAAGAATGAAAATAATAGATAGCAATATTTCGAATAACTTTAATTTGAAAAAAATTTTCAAGAAAGGTATTGTTTACAAAAATAATAAATTAAATTAAATATTACATTAAATACTTCTCACGCCTACCGCATTGACATGACGGGGTACATAAACTGACATGCGGATAGTTTACCGCTTAAACTCAGATGTTTAACGTAATGCATAAGCTATACAGCGCTAAATGATGTAGTGCTACACCCGCATTAAAGGTGGCTACTATAATTCCATCTCCGGAAGATGTCATACGCTATGCCACGACAGACGAAATCCATACATGTTCGACTTTTTCCGTTATATCTCGCTAAGAAATATAATCTAATATTGAATAGTTCCTGTATTGTTGCTAATTGATTCATATTTATACAATTGCGGATATATTTTGCTGACGATCTTTTTGTTATATTTATCCAAGTTCCAAATTCAATGGAACATCCCAAATTTACCTCTTTTTAATTTTTCAGTCCAAAATAAAAAAAACGGTGAATTATGGGTCGCAAAAAGTTGTGATAAATTTTTTATACTAATATTTATGCGATACTATTTCGTTTCATAATTTTTAAATAATTACATATTTAAAAAAAATTAATATATAATAATATATTAAATCTGAGACTGTACGTTCTTATGCTCATTTTGGTTGAATCGTTGGAAATTATAAAACTTTGTCAATTTTAAAAATGTTTTAGATACTAACGATCTAATTAAAATGCGTATAACTATGTTCAGAGACAAACATGTCAGCTCTTTTGGAATAGTGATGTGAGTTGTAGTGATTGAATTTGTGGATAAACTTTCAGAGATTCGATGCAGAACAAGACATTGAATGCCAGCAGAGTTTGCATTTAATCGAGATTTGATTGTAACGTGTACAGTGCTATTTACACTGGAAACGGATTGGTTTTTTTTTTAAATTTGCACAGCCTTTTTGTTGAGAACCAATTTTTTACTATTTTTTTATAAAACATGATTGAGAGTGCGCAGCATTCAAGAGGATTGCCCTTGTTACCATTGACATTAAATACGGAAGTAGATAGCATTATCTGTAGATTGCTCGCTTGTATTTGATATGATTGACTTGTGGTTGTAGCTGAGGTAAGACGTCCGGTATGTGTGCCTTTGAATTTATGTTTTCTTTATGAAGAAAAGTATTGTGACGTTTTCCGCATTTTTATAACCGCGAGATTAGCAGAGTTTCGTGGTATGATTTGATCGCAGGCAATTGATGCATAGTTTTGTGACTTTTGTTTCACTGAAGCGTTGATCAGCGGACATATTTATATATTTACCGCATTGATAAATCGAAAGCGAATCAGTGCATAAAGGACATTAAGTATTAAAAGTTGACACATTTGCTGAAATGAACTTGATGTTAATCATTATTCTTATTACTGTTTCATTTGTAAGATCTGGATATAGCATCTAAGATTTGACATCTTTCTGACCAGATCTCTATCATGTGCTTAAATGTTGGAATTCTACTTTTATACAGCATTTCAAGTCGAAATGGCAGCATGTAGTCTTATGGCAAACAGGGTTGCAAATCTTCCCGATTTAATCAGTGAGTAAAATGGAATAGACATATAGGTATTCTATGATTGCGAATGAGAAAACATAAACCATAAAAATAGGAAGGTCTACTATTAGTTTTATATGACATTGTGTGCTAGTATATTTTAAATATTATGATGTTGTTGATAATTTTCTCTTGAAATAAAAGAAGAAATCAAAAATGATATAATAGATAGAGAAATTTTAATTATAATATTCGGATGATATTTACCGAAATAAGCATTTAAATTGCTATTTTAAAAAAATCACTTACAATCTCATTTTCACTACATATAAGCCGATTTTTTTGGCTTCAATTTATAGTGTGCTTATACAGAAAAAATTAACGCTCCGCTTAACATTAGCGCTAAGGTTAATGCTAAGAAAAAGATAAACACCATGTTAACCAATGTTGTTGTTTATATAGAATTTAAGACTACATTTCCTTCTAACGCTAAGCTATGAAGTTTCTTAGCAAGAGAAAAGAAAAAAACCTCGTTACTTCTTTACCTAAGATTGTTCAGTTTGAAAAACGCATCTGCACAAGCATGACCGGGTGCACATGTGTTGACAAGCACAACATGGCAGTACAGTTTCGTCCAGTTTTGTGCCTTTTTTCATTCGCTTTTGTTTACCTGCTATATTGTTCTTTTTCTGTTGTTGTTTATTATTGTAATTTCAACATAATGGACGGTAACATAATTGATTGATAGTGTCGAAAAATACGCGATATTGTATGATAAGCGAAGTGTTGGCTTCCGCAATAAAACTAGTAAAGAAAATACATGGAGAAGTATTTCCGAAGTCATGGGGCTAAAAGGTATTTGATATGCAACTATAAAATTTTTGTTAAAAGTTGAAATAGGACGATGTTTTAATTTTAAATATATTCTTGTTCCAGACTGTGAATTCCGGTGGGAGACTCGTAATGCGACTGAGTGACGCCTCGAAAGCAAGGAAGCTTCGGGATCTGCGACCCCAATGTGTTTGGATGAACCGAATGGACCCGCTAGCCACGTCGAAATGACCGAAATACTTAGACGTGAACAGAGGGAAAAAACTATTTGAGTCATTTGCAGATGCAAGCAGCGAAGGTGCATGTCTGTCGTTGACAGAATACTACAATGCCAAAAGGATCCCGACATATTTGGGAAAAGTGTTGCGTATTAATGAAAAATGTGTCGCCAAACACGAAGAAACGTAGGCAAAAGAAGATTATGGATATAGTTTTTGGGATGGGCAGGGAATAAATTAAATAAGTATATTAGTTAAATACTTTTGATTATATTGTTTTATTTAAAAATATTTCCAGTTTCTTTTCCTATTTTCCGCCAGCACAATTAACATTTGTTATATACGATTATGGTAGGTACCGAGGTTAACAAAGGTTGAAATAACTTTTAAATAAACTATAATAATGTATTTAACCGAAATAATATAACTGAAATACAGTCATTTTAATTTAATAGTCTTTCGACATAAAACCTTTTTCGATAAGAGATTTTTGCCATGGTACTAAACCAAAATAACTAACCACATGTTCTCTGTAATCATGTTCCGAATCCATTTTTATTTAAAAGAAATAAATACCACTATATGTATCACAAACGGTAAAATGTTTTCGCAAATCATAAAAATATAGCCTCAAAAAACAAGTTCACACTTGCAAATGTCAAACACGGAAACCAGTATCATATTTACACAATTTTTACTTTCTTATACACAGAATAAGTAAGTATTGTAATAATGAAAAATGTCGATCTCGAGATTTTAACGGAAATATATGTTTCGACCTTCCTTTAATCGATACCGACTATTTTTTGGAATGCCCTCCGTCTGTGTGTGTGTGTGTGTGTGTGTGTGTGTGTGTGTGTGTGTGTGTGTGTGTGTGTCTGTGTGTGTGTGTGTGTGTGTGTGTGTGTGTGTGTCTGTGTGTGTGTGTGTCTGTCTGTGTGTGTGTATGCTCTCTACAGCCTAAACGGTTGAAGCTAAGATTATGAAACTTTAAACTTAAGATTTGCATATGCCTGAAGTGCGCACCTACTATTTTAAAAAATATATATTCAAAGCGAAAGTGCCTGTTTACTCTAGTCAGTTTTTGCAGTTTCTGCAATTATTCAAAAATAGTTACAGTAAAAAAAAATTGTATGGACAAAAATTACCGCAGTCATATTTCGCACAACTTTTGCTTGAAATTCTTTTCCAAAACCCAGTCTATTTAAATTTCTTCTAATTATGTTTATTTATACATAAATCGTATCATCTGCGCCTGTCAACTAATTAATAAAATAAACTTAAATAATTTGCAGTTTGACATTCCGTATTTATTCTAAGAAATATATTTATCTAAAAGCGATCTACAGGTTAGAACAAATATTATTAATATGAAAATAAAAATGAATCTACGATGTGGTTTATTCCAAATAAGAAATTTCGATGCATGACACTGCAGATGTTTATGCTTGGTTTGCCAAACCCAACATTAACAACCACACATCAAAGATGGTACAAGTACTCCATTGTAGGCGCATAATTACAATTAAATGTATTATTAACTAAACTAATTTAGTTTAAATATAGAAAATATAGTTATTGTTTATAAGAAATTATTAATTTGTAATTATTAATTTAATATTTGATATCAGTAACCTTTTCATATTTGTTTATCACGTCATTTGAAACACACACACTTGAATTAGATGTAAAGCGCACGCGGTAGTTTCCTTGTGTGAAGCACTATAACTTGGTTACTAATTACAGGTCGGAAAAAGATGACTTTTAAAATCTCGCGGATAATTTAAAATTCATGTACCATATTGAGAATATGAAAAAAAAATCATTTGTTTAATAAAAACTTAATTTTTCTCATGTAAATTAAACGTAAAATAGGTTCTTTAAAATATTTAGATAGGTCAATTTATCCGCTACATTTTAACATAATTTCATGAAGTTCTAGAGATAAATATCTGAAATAAAAATTATTGAATATATATATATATATATATATATATATATATATATATATATATATATATATATATATATATATATATATATATGTATATATATATATATCGAACCCAGAGCCTTTGGATTTACGCTCAATCATTTCATTCGTTTCAAAATCCAATTCATTATTCAAAAAATACATTTATATACATGACTTACTAATAACATATATTTGGAACATTTCCGGGTATTTACAAGGGGTGTATATTTTAGTGTGGCTGTGTTGTGTGTAATTACAAATAATAGTGTACGTGGTTGAATGTTATGGTTTTATTTACAATTTTAATGTGTTGGGATTGATTTTATGGGAAAATAGGTAAGATTTACGCTCCACTGCTTTACCAGTTGAGCTACGAGAACAGTGGAGCGTAAATCCAAAGGTTTTTGGTTCGATTCCCGGCGAGGCCCGATGAATTTTTCTCAAATTCGTAACCATCAACAATTTAATACTTTGCGTTGGTACATCTTCCAACAAAAAGACTAGCTCATTATTTATATATATATATATATATATATATATATATATATATATATATATATATATGTATATATATATATATATATATATATATATATGTATGTAAATATATATATATATATATACATATATATATATATATATATATATATATATATATATATATATATATATATATATATATATATATATATATATATATATACATATATATATATATATATATATATATATATATATATATATATATATATATATATATATATATATATATATATATATCGAACCCAGAGCCTTTTGATTTACGCTCCATCATTTCATTCGTTTCAAAATCCAATTCATTATTCAAAAAATACATTTATATACATGACTTACTAATAACATATATTTGGAAGATTTGCGGGTATTTACAAGGGGTGTATATTTTAGTGTGGCTGTGTTGTGTGTAATTACAAATAATTGTGTACGTGTCTGAATGTTATAGTTTTATTTACAATTTTAATGTGTTGGGAATGATTTTATGGGAAAAGAGGTAAGATTTACGCTCCACTGCTCTACCAGTTGAGCAACCAGAGCAGTGGAGCGTAAATCCAAAGGTTTTTGGTTCCACTCCCGGCGAGGCCTGATGAATTTTTCTCAAATTCGTAACCATCAACAATTTAATACTTTGCGTTGGTACATCTTCCAACAAAAAGACTAGCTCATTATTGATATATATATATATATATATATATATATATATATATATATATATATATATTATATATATATATATATATATATATATATATATATATATATATATATATATATATATATAAACATGTCCACTAACTGAAAAATGTTTTTTTGCTGACCAAAGTTGTGATCCTTGCACTGTGCCGCACAGATGCAGAAATTCCGCGAAACGCGCGCTAGCAGCCGGCCATCCTGACCGTAATTTTGTATTTTTACATACATATAATAAATAAATGTACCAAAAATCGTGTCTCTATCATTATTCCTCTTCATCTAATATCGATTTAAAAAAAAAGATTTATATATATATATATATATATATATATATATATATATATATATATATATATATATATATATATATATACAGTGAAAGCTCTCCTTGCGGACAGCTCTTATAAGCGGACATCTCTATTAAGCGGACAAACTTCCTGGAACCAAATTTGATCCTATACTTTTCCGCATAAAATACGTTCTGATAAGCGGACGCGCTCATATACGGACGCGGACAGTATATTGTCACTCACGCCCTACTAAAAATCTCTCTTAAGCGGACGCGTAGTTCTAATAAACGGACTAACGGATGACGAACATATGTGAATTACATCCGTAGTTCCCGTTTTAAATATTCATGGCTGCATACTGCTAGACTGCAGTCATTGCTTGTATTAAAATTAATATAACATTGTTTAGAATGGTACCACAAAAAAGAATGCTAACTTTAAAAGAAAAAATGGAAGTGATTAATGTATTGGAATGTGAAAAACTATCAGTTCGTGCACTGGGAATAAGGTTTGATGAGTAATCTATTTAGTCATGGGAAGAAACTATTAACATAATTTTTCAATTAAAGATTCAATATAAGAAAAATGCAAGCTGCAGAAATAGCGAAAAATAAAGAAGATTTTCGATGTAAATGGCAATCTGGTATAAATTTAAATCAAAAGAAGAGCTTTTTGAAAACGGAAGGTTCCAATATTGAGAAAATGTGTTTCGGCTGGTTTGCGACCGCTAGATGTAATAATATTCCTATATCAGGACAATTAGTGAAGGCAAAGGCAAAAGAAATAGCAGAACAACTGGGAAATTTTAGTTTCACTGCGTCTGACGGGTGGCTACAAAAATGGCGTAAAAGGCACAATATTAGTTTCAAATGCATATCGGGTGAAGCTTCAGATGTAAGTAAAGAAGATGTGAATCAGTTTATGGAAAAACTACCAGCTATGTTGCTTGGATACCAACCAGAAGATATATACAATGCAGATGAAAGCGGGCTCTTCTTCCGTGTATTACCAAATAAGACTCTAGCTTTAAAATCGGAAATTTGTACCGATGGAAAATTATCTAAAGAAAGACTCACAATTTTGTTTTGTGTTAGTATGGCAGGAAATAAAGAAGAATTATTAGTCATCGGAAAAGCGGATGACGATATCGTTGACATTCCAAGAATATGATTCGGAACTGGAACAGATAGTGAGGATGACCATGGTGAATCAGAAGACGAACAACAGGCAGTCTTCCAAAACACGAATGCAGTATATTCTTATGATGAGGCTTTAAAACTTGTTGTGAATTTGAAGCAATTTGCAACAGATGACTTCAAAGCATTTTTACATATAAAAAATCTGGAAAGTCATTTTCAAAACTGTCTCATGCAACAAAAAGTGGCAAGATTGCGACAATCTAGCATTTTAAATTATGTTACAATTGAGTAGTAGAATATAATTACATATATACATGTGTAGGCAATATAAAAATAAACGAATATAAAATTATTTTTTTAATATGTTTTTACATAGAATATGTGGTGAAAATCCCAAGTTGCTATCTTGAAACTGTGAGTATGCACTTATGACAGAAATAACTGATTTAATATCATGAAATTGAAACATTTATCTTTAAACTTGTTTTTCTCGAAGCAGTGTTTTTCCGCACTGCGGAAGTGATTTCCGGCAAACCAATTGAGATATCGAAATGAAATTTGGCCGACTTACTCCTCGGACAACTCCGCGTAGAGCAATGGGCTAATTTTTTTTTTTAATTTGTTCACGAGTTATCGCAAAAAGAAGTGGGAAAAACAGACGCAAAAAATGATGCTATCACTCTATGCAAAATATGCTCGTTATTAAGGAAATTGAGCGTTTTTTGATTTCATATTCGATGCTCAGCCCTAATCACTTCCGCGACGGAGGCCGGTCTTCCCGGACAGCACGCCTATCGACGCTTGGGGAGGAGAGGGGGGTAAGGGGCCACGTTTGAAAAAAATATATTTTGTTAAAAAAAAGTAAATAAATATTGTGATCAAAGATTGGCGTTAATTGCTTCATTAGTTTCCACAAAAAAAATCGCAAAGATCATGCATTTTTCGCTCGTTGAAACCAGAATGGACCCTTAAACGGACACCTCCAGTAACCGGACACAAAGTCCAGGACCATGAGTGTCCGCTTATGAGAGCTTTCACTGTATATATATATATATATATATATATATATATATATATATATATAAATATATATATATATATATATATATATGTATATATATATATATATATATATATATATATATATATATATATATATATGTATATATATATATATATATATATATATATATATATATATATATATATATATATATATATTATATATATATATATATATAACACGCTTTTCATTAATAATATTCAGATCAAAAAATGAGCTTGAAAAGGCATCGTGCTTTAATGATTTCCAAGCTTTGAACAAGTATACATGATATCTACAATACGACGTCCTTTTATTCAGTAGCTTTTATTTCTTTGTTCTCTGTTTCTACACATATTTCTGGTAATTCTTCTTCAGTATCAGTGTTAATTGTGTTGCCATCATTGGTATCTAATTTTTCACATTCATCTAATGTTAATGAACATTGTGAGGTTCTATGATTACATTCTAATACAGACAGTAATGGGCGATTTATAAGAACGGAATTAATGTCCAATTCATTTTTGGCAATACTAAAAAAGTATAACTATAATAAAGTTTCTTATGTAGTATATTACATATAATATTTTTGTTGTTCACACAATATCAATAAACATTTACCTTCTTTTATACAATACTAGGGCTTTAGTCCCGGCTACACCTCTTCTTTTTTTACGTCTTCCTACGGAAATTCTGAATAATTTGGTAAAGTTTCCCATACTTCACAATATTCTCACAATTTAAACTCAAAATTATTCGTTGCACAATTATAAAATATATTATAATACTTATAAGCCAAGTAGAACACACGAAAGTGCGTAACAATACGTGTATGAATTTATTTTTCAAATTTCTTATCGTTTACAAAGTAGGCAATTCTTAGAACAAGTAGGGAACGTCGTTCCATTTTTTCTCCGATACTGTACATTCAGCATAAGAAGTATATTAAGAATATGTTTTAAAAGTTTCAGTTTACCCGCGTAGCATAATTGTCATTTGGGTTATTGGTAGCCCAAAATCTAAATAAAATTTAGCTAAATAACACTCTCAAGCAGTTGAAGTCGTAGTTTTTGGTGAATCAGAAGAGCAATTGAGTAGAAAGATACAAAGTATAAGTGCAGTAGAAAAGGATATGCATCTTGAAGAGAATTTAAATAAATATATGGTGTTCGATAAGATTGTATTTGGAACAGTGTGTTATATTGTGGCAAATGACAAAAAAATCAACTTGAGCAAGATAATGAGTTCGTTTATAAGGGTTGTTTATTCTTTACATGAATAATTTGGTAGACGGATCTATAAACAAGAAAAATCTATAATAAGGTTTTATATATGAATAATATTTCAATTTAAAGGTGGGTAATAACTTTAGCGTTTTTGCGGGCTCGAACGGTTCACACGCACATATTTCATGTGACTCAGGCATGCGCGTATTTGGTGAAAAGATCATAGAAATGAACATCGACACAATGCTCAGTGCTAGAAATAGCTAGAACAATGCAAAAGCTGGGTACTGACTTGGGTAATTTTTCGCACGCATATATGTACTCGCAAATATTTCGCGCTCGCTAAATTTACTCAAGTCAGTACCCAGCTCTATACATAAATATTGGAGAAGTTGTATGACATAAAATTGCAAGCTATAATCATAACTTTTAAAATTCACACTTATTTTCTTTTCAATCGTTCAATATAAGAAGTAATTGAGACGATGTGGATGTAATTGATTAGTATTAAATAAAACCATAAATATTAGATTTGATTTTGTTAAAAGTATGTGCACGTATGTTTGTTTATTATGTCATATATTTAAATCTTCAAAATTCAATCAAATTCAACGGATCATATAATTTTATCAAAATGAATGAGCTTGTGAATTTGTAGATCTACATCGGAATAAAATTCAATTAATAGCAGACAGCTATTATACGGGAGCCAAAGTATTGTCTCACTGCATCATACGGCAGTATTGTTAGACTGATCTGGCGTTAAAGTTATTTATTCTAATCTTATCTGCCATCTCTCTTTTGCGAATTATGCTAATAATTATATTTAATTGTTTTATAATTTAACATATAAAGTTACATAAAATAAATATATTTAGTAACTAAAGGTATTATAGCACTTAATTTATGCGAAGTCTATACTTTTTTACTAAATAATATATAAAAGTGAATAATATGCTTCTAATATTTATATTAAAAATTAAATAAATGCGTAAAAACAGGATGTTTCTTAAATAGAATTCACATAAAAATATATATAAAACAACTATTTAATTTGGCGTTAAGGGATACAAGAAGAACTTCCAATTTCTGTCTTTATCCTTCTTTCTCTCAATCTCATTTTGATCTGACCTTTTTTCCTCATACTTTTGCAGAGCAGGGGTTAGATGCTGTAGGCACATGGCATTTGTTCCTTTGTTTTTAATTAAAATCAAGGCCAGCTGAAGCACTAAGAAAATTACCGAACGTAAAAAAATGTTAAATTAGCTCCATTTTTAATTATAACAGTGTGTAAATATCTAAGTTTCCTTATACAGAAAAAGTTTATTGAACATATCCATCACTGAGCAAGGGACACCTGGAAAATAAGCAAGAAGGAAATAGTAATTTTTAAATTATTCAGCGTTGAGTATCCTATACGAGAAAAAGGTGTACGAATGTAAATTATTCGATGAAAGAACTGGTCATATGCTTAAAAAGAGTTATTTTTAAATGCGCATTGGTGTGAGGAATTGCATAGGATCTGCCATACACTATACAGAAAATCTTGTATAGAGAATTTGTATGATTGAAATAATGATGCCGGAGAAACGAAATAGGTGAGTGTGTGTGTTTTATGTATCAATGCGACATTATTCATAACGGGACATATTTCTAGTATTCAAATAAAAACATCGAACAGACATAAAACACGACGAAACAGAAGGATCACGGGGTTGCAATTGGTTTTGTCAGGAAATTATAAAGCAGCGCTTTTGGTACTGCTGCATTATGTTACGGAATACAGAAGATTATTCTGTCTTTTTTTAAATTGGTGCCATCTGGTTCTGAAAACTCTTTCAATTATGAAGAAAAATCTGCCTGCATTAGGTACAAAGAACGAAATGACTGAATAAATGAAGAAATGAGAGAGCAGCTAAGCCAGAACGAAACAGGAGTGACGCAGAGTAAAAGTTTTGAACTGTAACCACCTGATTGAAAAGGATAGTATCACTTCCATGATTAACATGTACATTTCATTATTTTAAATATATAATTAATAAAAATCCTATTGTTCTTGTAACCTTTACATTGATATCAATATATTTGCGCTTAATTTAAATTAGCTTAAACATAAAAGGTCTTGTAAATATTCCATAGAAAAACAATATATATATATAAATATATATATATATATATATATATATATATATATAAATATATATATATATATATATATATATATATATATATATATATATATATATTGGTACATTAACTTTGTTCTTACCTGAGCAGATTCTTCAAAGTTAATACCATCATTGGGCGTTGTAGCGGCTGACGGACGTTGCGAGGTCGACAAGTTAATAGCACCGTCTTCATCTATGTCGCGGTCCATAATGCCATCGTCCTAGTAAAACATATCTACTGAAAAAGCCATTCTAACTTATATATGTGTCTAGGACTGTATATATATATATATATATATATATATATATATATATATATGTATATAAATATATATATATATATATATATATATATATATATATATATATATATATATATATGTATGAAAATATATGTATGTATGTATGTATGTATATACGTATGTAAGTAAGTATGTATGAACGTATGTATGCACGTATGTATGTACGTATGTATGTAAGTATGTATGAACGTATGTATGTACGTATGTATGTACGTATGTATGTACGTATGTATGTACGTATGTATGTACTTATGTATGTACGTATGTATGTATGTATGTATGTATGTATATATATATATATATATATATATATATATATATATATATATATATATATATATTTATGTATATAAATATATATGTATGTAAATATATGTATGTATGTATGTATGTATGTATGTATGTATGTACGTAAGTACGTAAGTATGTATGAACGTATGTATGTACGTATGTATGTACGTATGTATGTAAGTATGTATAACGTATGTATAACGTATGTATGTACGTATGTATGTACGTATGTATGTACGTATGTAAGTACGTATGTATGTCCGTATGTATGTACGTATGTAAGTAGGTATGTATGTACGTATGTATGTACGTATGTATGTACGTATGTTTGTACGTATGTATGTATGTTTGTATGTATGTTTGTACGTATGTATGTACGTATGTATGTACGTATGTATGTACGTATGTATGTACGTATGTATGTACGTATGTATGTACGTATGTATGTACGTATGTATGTACGTATGTATGTACACCAGTGTTCATATAGAAAGTCACACCAGAAAATAAGCCTTGGGCGCTGCAACCAACATTACATCTTTTTCGACAGCTACCAGACCTACGTGATTAGCAAAGGATAGAAGATGAGGAGTGACAGAGATAGATAGAATGTAAATGTTTTTCAGCTGCGCAACTCTGTGTCACTATGTTTTCTATATTTTTTAAACGTTTTGAATAGGTGTTTGGGAAAATATTCACACACACGCCCACACGTTACAATTTCGAGATCGAATTTCTTCATGATTACAATACTTACTTATTATATGTATGTATATAAGAAAGTAATAATTAGGAACCTGTTATGGTTATTGATTTTTTTTTTTTTTATAAATCATGACAAAAAAACAGAAAAGATTCAAATAATTAGGAGTTTGACATTTAATATGTTGATATCAAATGTCTAATTTCAAATTAATCGATTTTTTTAACTTTTATAATAATAATAGTAAGTATTGTAATCGCGAAATATGTCTTTTAATCTTCTCTGTATTGAATCTGAGTATTTGACATTTAATACCTACTTATTTTACATAAATGTTTCTATAATAGATAGATGTGAACTGTCGAAGAATAAAATACGCAAAATTGATTGAAGAGTAACATAAAAAAGGTGCAATTATCTTATCTGGACTTTTAGATTTAAAAAGCTGGCATGTCTGTCACTGAACTTTCTTATACGCATTTAATTAGATCATTAGAATTCAAATATTTTAAAATTTTATAAATTCTAACGATCCACCTAAATTGCGTATATATATATATATATATATATATATATATATATATATATATATATATATATATATATATATATATATAAATATATATATATATATATATATATATGTATATATATATATATATATATATATATATATATATATATATATATATATATATAATATATATATATATATATATATATATATATATATATATATATATATATATATATGTATATATATATATATATAATATATATATATATATATATATATATATATATATATATATATATATATATATATATATATATATATATATATATATATATATATATATATATATATATATATATATATATATATATATATATATATATATATATATAATATATATATATATATATATATATATATATATATATATATATATATATATATATATATATATATATATATATATATATATATATATATATATATATATATATATATATATATATATATATATATATATATATACACTTAATAACATGGTGGGGGTACAGAATAATATATATCTTGGAAATTCTTATTGGAAATTAAAAAGAAGCAAATAATAATAGAGAAGAAGTGTTATAAGGTGGGTTCGAAGATTTCAAACGGGAGGAATACGACATTTGCAAAGCAAAACAAATTCCTGGAAGACCACGATCTATTACCGAAGAACAGTCAATTCGTCTTGCAAATGCCGTGCAGGACCAACCTTTTATCTCGTCAAGAGATTTGAAATTAGCATTGAATCTGGATTGCAGTCCATTAACTGTCAGAAGACGACTTCATGATATTAATCTGCATTGCAGAAGACCTGCAGTCAAAATAGAAATCAAACCAAGGCATGCGGAAGAAAGATTTAGATTTTGTCAGGCAAATGCTAATTTTGATTGGTCAAATGTAATTTTCTCGGATGAAAAAGTATTTTCTTCCGACAAAGACATCGCAAAACCGCTATGGAGACCAAACCATACTAGGATGTTTCCGGAACATGTGCGACAAAAACGGCGAAGTGGACGCATCAGTTGTGCTTACTGGGGATGGATGTGCGCTGCCGGACCTGGTGAACTAATTCAGGTGTCGAGCCGAATGAACTCCATAGAATACGTTGACATTCTGGAAAATGTATTTCTACCTTCGGTTAGACATTTTTTCCCCGAAGGGAGAATAACATTTGTCCAGGACAACTCGGCAGTGCATACATCAAGATTAGTGCGATCCTGGTTTGCAGAACATGAAGAAATTGATTTGGTTGCTTGGCCTGCTAAATCTCCAGACCTGAATCCAATTGAAAATATGTGGTCAGCTATGATTCAACGTTGGGAAGGTGGAGCAAGGACCAAACCAATTTTACACAGGCACGTAAACCAGGTGTGGGAGAGCTTTCGCGGAGACACTTATTGCGAAACTCTCGTGAACTCTATGCCACGGAGAATTCAAAGTGTCATAGATGCTAATGGGTATTGGACACGGTATTAGATACTTTATTTTATATATATATATATATATATATATATATATATATATATATATATATATATATTTTACTTATACGTTCTACAATTACCAGTCGGGAAATTCAAACTGCTGTGCCTGGTGAAAAAAAACAATCGGCTCTTTTCAGAGCCACCAAACAAATTTACACAAAAGAAATTATGATTTATTTGCTTTTATTTAATTCCCAAGACCAATTTCCAAGATATATATTATGTACCCCCCACCACGATATTTAGTATATATATATATATATATATATATATATATATATATATATATATATATATATATATATATATATATATATATATATATATATATATATATATTTATTTATATATACATATATATATATATATATATATATATATATATATATATATATTTTAAAGAAATTTGGAATAGTCCGCTATTGTATACGAATGAAACAATCAGCAACAATACACGAACTATTCAATATAAGAACAGATGGATGAAACGGAAACTATGACACTATTACAGATGGCATTTTCAATTTTTATATATATATATATATATATATATATATATATATATATATATATATATATAATTAAAATGCCATCTGTAATAGTGTCATAGTTTCCGTTTCATCCATCTGATCTTATATTGAATAGTTCGGGTATTGTTGCTGATTGTTGCTGATTGTTTCATATGTATACAATAGCGGACTATTCCAAATTTCTTTAAAATTAATATAAGATGCCTGGGCCATAAGTGTGCTAATATACTTTAGTATACGCATTTTGGTTAAATCGTTAGAATTTATAAATTTTTAAAATATTTTGAATTCTAATGATCTAATTAAATGCGCATAAGAAAGTTCAGTGACAGACATGCCAGCTTTTTAAATCTAAAAGACCAGATAAGATAATTGCACCTTCTATTTTTTATGTTACTCCTCAATTAATTCTGCGGATTTTGTTCTTTGTTCACATCTACCTATTATAGAAACATTTATGTGAAATAACAACCATTTCGAGGCTTAATACAACTATTCATGCTATATACTACAGACAAATATATTATACTGTTACATTAAGGGGGATATGGCACTTACAAATTAAAAAAAAAATAACAATTTTTTTTTTTGATTGAACTTGTTAGAATAAGCCTTTAATAACATAAAAGGGTAATTTAAAAAAAAAAAATAGTGGGCATATATAGCAAGGCGCGTCAAGGTTGTTTTTTCAAAGGAATTAAGGGGTACTTTCACTTTTTTGAGCGAAAAAATAACAAGTTGCATAATTTTTTTTCTAATTTAATTTATCTTAATAGAAATTAAAAATATTTAATAAATGATTTTGCCATCATTCAAGTAAATAAAAAATAAATTTGCATAATATTAAATTTTCAATGCTACAGAGGACGTTTAAGTGGAGGCTGCAAAATTTGCCCGATTTTCGGTAGACACCATAACTTCAGTTTAAATGTTCAGAAAAAAAAGTAATTTTAAAGAGAATACTTCTATCTTGCCCGTGAACTAGGATCTTTGTAAAAAAAAATTTTTTTAAGAAAATGACGAGCATCTAAAAAAAGTTTTGAAAAATCATAATTTTTTTATACTTCAAACTATAAAAAATCTATAAAATTAAAAAAAAAATATGTCTAGTTAAATACATATAAAAGATATGTGCAAAATTTCATTAAGATATGTCTTCGTTTTCATTTAAAAGCGAATCGCTGCAAATAATCATTTTTCAATATGTTTATATGTCTAAATATTAACTCCACACTTTATTCCTCGGCAGCATTTATTTATCATGTATGGAAAAAAAATCGTAAAAAATATATTTGTATTGTTAATTTTGCACAATTTAGATCACTATATTTTGATATTATTTTCACAGCAATGGTAATAAAGAAAATGCTTCTTTATTAAGGGGGGCGAGTCATATAGACATAAAAAAAAGATTGTTTTTTATTAGCCGTATTGATTCTAATACTATTAAAGAATATATATCCCGAGTTTTATTTAAAACTTCGTCATAGAACTCGGGATATAGCCCCTAAACCAAAAGGATGAACATATTCTAATAATAATAAAATATGAAATTTGTAGCTTTATTCAATTATTCAAAAAAAAAATTCCTAAAAATTTCTGTTTTTTTCGCGATCTATAGGACCCGCCCCCTTTAAGCTAAGTTTAGCATTATGTAAATATAATATATATTTGAAGCTTAAAATAATATCGATAATTTTTCAATTTTTAATTTCGGAAGTTAAACATATTTGTTTTATACATCCCTCTCTCATTTATACTTGTCAAAAATCTATGACTCACTAAAACCGATAACGCGCCTGACTGTTAGAATAAGTACGTAGGTCTGGTAGCTATCGAAAAAGATGTGATGTTGGTTGCGGCGCCGAGGCGTAAACGGCTTGTGTGACTTTATATATGAACACCCGTGTACGTATGTATGTACGTATGTATGTACGTATGTATGTAGGTATGTATGTACGTAGGTATGTACGTATGTACGTATGTATGTACGTATGTATGTACGAATGTATGTACATATGTATGTACATATGGATGTACGTATGTATGTACGTATGTATGTACGTATGTATGTACGTATGTATGTAAGTATGTATGAACGTATGTATGTACGTATGTATGTATGTACGTATGTATGTACGTATGTATGTACGTATGTATGTACGTATGTATGTACGTATGTATGTACGTATGTATGTACGTACGTATGTATGTACGTATGTATGTATGTACGTATGTATGTACGTATGTATGTATGTATGTATGTACGTATGTATGTACGTATGTTTGTACGTATGTATGTATATACGTATGTATGTATATACGTATGTATGTATATACGTATGTATGTACGTGTATTATGTACGTGTGTATGTACGTGTGCATGTACGTGTGCATGTACGTATGTATGTACGTGTGTATGTACGTATGTATGTACGTTTGTATGTACGTATGTTTGTTCGTATGTAAGTACGTATGTATGCACGTATGTATATACGTAAGTACGTATGTATGTACGTAGGTATGTACGTATGTATGTACGTATGTATGTACGTATGTATGTACGTATGTATGTACGTATGTATGTACGTATGTATGTACGTATGTATGTACGTATGTATGTGCGTATGTATGTACATATGTATGTACATATGTATGTACGTATGTATGTATGTACGTATGTATGTACGTATGAATGCACGTATGTATGTACGTATGTATGTACGTATGTATGTACGTATGTATGTACGTATGTATGTACGTATGTATGTACGTATGTATGTACGTATGTATGTACGTATGTATGTACGTATGTATGTACGTATGTATGTACGTAGGTATGTACGTATGTATGTACGTATGTATGTACGTATGTATGTATGTATGTACGTATGTATGTACGTATGTATATACGTATGTATGTACGTATGTATGTACGTATGTATGTACGTATGTATGTACGTATGTATGTACGTATGTATGTACATATGTATGTATATATGTATGTACGTATGTATGTATGTACGTATGTATGTACGTATGAATGTACATATGTATGTATGTATGTATGTACGTATGTATGTATGTACGTATGAATGTACGTATGCATGTGTATGTATGTGTGTGTATGTGTGTATGTGTGTATGTGTGTATGTGTGTGTATGTGTATGTGTGTGTATGTGTGTATGTGTGTGGATGTTTGTGTTTGTGTGTGTTTGTATGTGTCTGTGTGTCTATGTGTGTGCATGTTTGTGTATGTGTGTGTATGTGTGTGTATGTGTGTGTATGTGTGTGTACGTGTGTGTACGTGTGTGTATGTGTGTGTATGTGTGTGTTTGTGTGTGTATGTGTGTGTATGTGTGGGCATGTTTGTGTATGTGTATGTGTATGTGTATGTGTATGTGTATGTGTAATGTGTATGTGTAATGTGTATGTGTATGTGTATGTGTATGTGTATGTGTATGTGTATGTGTATGTGTATGTGTATGTGTATGTGTATGTGTATGTGTATGTGTATGTGTATGTGTATGTGTATGTGTATGTGTATGTGTATGTGTATGTGTATGTGTATGTGTATGTGTATGTGTATGTGTATGTGTATGTGTATGTGTGTATGTGTATGTGTATGTGTATGTGTATGTGTATGTGTATGTGTATGTGTGTATGTGTATGTGTATGTGTATGTGTTGTGTATGTGTATGTGTATGTGTATGTGTATGTGTATGTGTATGTGTATGTGTATGTGTATGTGTATGTGTATGTGTATGTGTATGTGTATGTGTATGTGTGTATGTGTATGTGTATGTGTATGTGTGTATGTGTATGTGTATGTGTATGTGTATGTGTATGTGTATGTGTATGTGTATGTGTATGTGTATGTGTATGTGTATGTGTATGTGTATGTGTATGTGTATGTGTATGTGTATGTGTATGTGTATGTGTATGTGTATGATGTGTATGTGTATGTGTATGTGTATGTGTATGTGTATGTGTATGTGTATGTGTATGTGTATGTGTATGTGTATGTGTATGTGTATGTGTATGTGTATGTGTATGTGTATGTGTATGTGTATGTGTATGTGTATGTGTATGTGTATGTGTATGTGTATGTGTATGTGTATGTGTATGTGTATGTGTATGTGTATGTGTATGTGTATGTGTATGTGTAATGTGTATGTGTATGTGTATGTGTATGTGTATGTGTATGTGTATGTGTATGTGTATGTGTATGTGTATGTGTATGTGTATATGTGTATGTGTATGTGTATGTGTATGTGTATGTGTATGTGTATGTGTATGTGTATGTGTATGTGTATGTGTATGTGTATGTGTATGTGTATGTGTATGTGTATGTGTATGTGTATGTGTATGTGTATGTGTATGTGTATGTGTATGTGTATGTGTATGTGTATGTGTATGTGTATGTGTATGTGTATGTGTATGTGTATGTGTATGTGTATGTGTATGTGTATGTGTATGTGTATGTGTATGTGTATGTGTATGTGTATGTGTGATGTGTATGTGTATGTGTATGTGTATGTGTATGTGTATGTGTATGTGTATGTGTATGTGTATGTGTATGTGTATGTGTATGTGTATGTGTATGTGTATGTGTATGTGTATGTGTATGTGTATGTGTATGTGTATGGGTATGTGTATGTGTATGTGTATGTGTATGTGTATGTGTATGTGTATGTGTATGGTGTATGTGTATGTGTATGTGTATGTGTATGTGTATGTGTATGTGTATGTGTATGTGTATGTGTATGTGTATGTGTATGTGTATGTGTATGTGTATGTGTATGTGTATGTGTATGTGTATGTGTATGTGTATGTGTATGTGTATGTGTATGTGTATGTGTATGTGTATGTGTATGTGTATGTGTATGTGTATGTGTATGTGTATGTGTATGTGTATGTGTATGTGTATGTGTATGTGTATGTGTATGTGTGTGTGTATGTGTATGTGTATGTGTAGTGTATGTGTATGTGTATGTGTATGTGTATGTGTATGTGTATGTGTATGTGTATGTGTATGTGTATGTGTATGTGTATGTGTATGTGTATGTGTATGTGTATGTGTATGTGTATGTGTATGTGTATGTGTATGTGTATGTGTATGTGTATGTGTATGTGTATGTGTATGTGTATGTGTATGTGTATGTGTATGTGTATGTGTATGTGTATGTGTATGTGTATGTGTATGTGTATGTGTATGTGTTATGTGTATGTGTATGTGTATGTGTATGTGTATGTGTATGTGTATGTGTATGTGTATGTGTATGTGTATGTGTATGTGTATGTGTATGTGTATGTGTATGTGTATGTGTATGTGTATGTGTATGTGTATGTGTATGTGTATGTGTAAGTGTATGTGTATGTGTATGTGTATGTGTATGTGTGTATGTGTGTATGTGTGTATGTGTATGTGTATGTGTATGTGTATGTGTATGTGTATGTGTATGTGTATGTGTATGTGTATGTGTATGTGTATGTGTATGTGTATGTGTATGTGTATGTGTATGTGTATGTGTATGTGTATGTGTATGTGTATGTGTATGTGTATGTGTATGTGTATGTGTATGTGTATGTGTATGTGTATGTGTATGTGTATGTGTATGTGTATGTGTATGTGTATGTGTATTGTGTATGTGTATGTGTATGTGTATGTGTATGTGTATGTGTATGTGTATGTGTATGTGTATGTGTATGTGTATGTGTATGTGTATGTGTATGTGTATGTGTATGTGTATGTGTATGTGTATGTGTATGTGTAATTGTGTATGTGTATGTGTATGTGTATGTGTATGTGTATGTGTATGTGTGTATGTGTATGTGTATGTGTATGTTGTGTATGTGTATGTGTATGTGTATGTGTATGTGTATGTGTATGTTAGTGTGTGTATGTGTATGTGTATGTGTATGTGTATGTGTATGTGTATGTGTATGTGTATGTGTATGTGTATGGGTATGTGTATGTGTATGTGTATGTGTATGTGTATGTGTATGTGTATGTGTATGTGTATGTGTATGTGTATGTGTATGTGTATGTGTATGTGTATGTGTATGTGTATGTGTATGTGTATGTGTATGTGTATGTGTATGTGTATTATGTATGTGTATGTGTATGTGTATGTGTATGTGTATGTGTATGTGTATGTGTATGTTGTATGTGTATGTGTATGTGTATGTGTATGTGTATGTGTATGTGTATGTGTATGTGTATGTGTATGTGTATGTGTATGTGTATGTGTATTGTTGTATGTGTATGTGTATGTGTATGTGTATGTGTATGTGTATGTGTATGTGTATGTGTATGTGTATGTGTATGTGTATGTGTATGTGTATGTGTATGTGTATGTGTATGTGTATGTGTATGTGTATGTGTATGTGTATGTGTATGTGTATGTGTATGTGTATGTGTATGTGTATGTGTATGTGTATGTTGTATGTGTATGTGTATGTGTATGTGTATGTGTATGTGTATGTGTATGTGTATGTGTATGTGTATGTGTATGTGTATGTGTATGTGTATGTGTATGTGTATGTGTATGTGTATGTGTATGTGTATGTGTATGTGTATGTGTATGTGTATGTGTATGTGTATGTGTATGTGTATGTGTATGTGTATGTGTATGTGTATGTGTATGTGTATGTGTATGTGTATGTGTATGTGTATGTGTATGTGTATGTGTATGTGTATGTGTATGTGTATGTGTATGTGTATGTGTATGTGTATGTGTATGTGTATGTGTATGTGTATGTGTATGTGTATGTGTATGTGTATGTGTATGTGTATGTGTATGTGTATGTGTATGTGTATGTGTATGTGTATGTGTATGTGTATGTGTATGTGTATGTGTATGTGTATGTGTATGTGTATGTGTATGTGTATGTGTATGTGTATGTGTATGTGTATGTGTATGTGTATGTGTATGTGTATGTGTATGTGTATGTGTATGTGTATGTGTATGTGTATGTGTATGTGTATGTGTATGTGTATGTGTATGTGTATGTGTATGTGTATGTGTATGTGTATGTGTATGTGTATGTGTATGTGTATGTGTATGTGTATGTGTATGTGTATGTGTATGTGTATGTGTATGTGTATGTGTATGTGTATGTGTATGTGTATGTGTATGTGTATGTGTATGTGTATGTGTATGTGTATGTGTATGTGTATGTGTATGTGTATGTGTATGTGTATGTGTATGTGTATGTGTATGTGTATGTGTATGTGTATGTGTATGTGTATGTGTATGTGTATGTGTATGTGTATGTGTATGTGTATGTGTATGTGTATGTGTATGTGTATGTGTATGTGTATGTGTATGTGTATGTGTATGTGTATGTGTATGTGTATGTGTATGTGTATGTGTATGTGTATGTGTATGTGTATGTGTATGTGTATGTGTATGTGTATGTGTATGTGTATGTGTATGTGTATGTGTATGTGTATGTGTATGTGTATGTGTATGTGTATGTGTATGTGTATGTGTATGTGTATGTGTATGTGTATGTGTATGTGTATGTGTATGTGTATGTGTATGTGTATGTGTATGTGTATGTGTATGTGTATGTGTATGTGTATGTGTATGTGTATGTGTATGTGTATGTGTATGTGTATGTGTATGTGTATGTGTATGTGTATGTGTATGTGTATGTGTATGTGTATGTGTATGTGTATGTGTATGTGTATGTGTATGTGTATGTGTATGTGTATGTGTATGTGTATGTGTATGTGTATGTGTATGTGTATGTGTATGTGTATGTGTATGTGTATGTGTATGTGTATGTGTATGTGTATGTGTATGTGTATGTGTATGTGTATGTGTATGTGTATGTGTATGATGTATGTGTATGTGTATGTGTATGTGTATGTGTATGTGTATGTGTATGTGTATGTGTATGTGTATGTGTATGTGTATGTGTATGTGTATGTGTATGTGTATGTGTATGTGTATGTGTATGTGTATGTGTATGTGTATGTGTATGTGTATGTGTATGTGTATGTGTATGTGTATGTGTATGTGTATGTGTATGTGTATGTGTATGTGTATGTGTATGTGTATGTGTATGTGTATGTGTATGTGTATGTGTATGTGTATGTGTATGTGTATGTGTATGTGTATGTGTATGTGTATGTGTATGTGTATGTGTATGTGTATGTGTATGTGTATGTGTATGTGTATGTGTATGTGTATGTGTATGTGTATGTGTATGTGTATGTGTATGTGTATGTGTATGTGTATGTGTATGTGTATGTGTATGTGTATGTGTATGTGTATGTGTATGTGTATGTGTATGTGTATGTGTATGTGTATGTGTATGTGTATGTGTATGTGTATGTGTATGTGTATGTGTATGTGTATGTGTATGTGTATGTGTATGTGTATGTGTATGTGTATGTGTATGTGTATGTGTATGTGTATGTGTATGTGTATGTGTATGTGTATGTGTATGTGTATGTGTATGTGTATGTGTATGTGTATGTGTATGTGTATGTGTATGTGTATGTGTATGTGTATGTGTATGTGTATGTGTATGTGTATGTGTATGTGTATGTGTATGTGTATGTGTATGTGTATGTGTATGTGTATGTGTATGTGTATGTGTATGTGTATGTGTATGTGTATGTGTATGTGTATGTGTATGTGTATGTGTATGTGTATGTGTATGTGTATGTGTATGTGTATGTGTATGTGTATGTGTATGTGTATGTGTATGTGTATGTGTATGTGTATGTGTATGTGTATGTGTATGTGTATGTGTATGTGTGTGTGTATGTGTATGTGTATGTGTATGTGTATGTGTATGTGTATGTGTATGTGTATGTGTATGTGTATGTGTATGTGTATGTGTATGTGTATGTGTATGTGTATGTGTATGTGTATGTGTATGTGTATGTGTATGTGTATGTGTATGTGTATGTGTATGTGTATGTGTATGTGTATGTGTATGTGTATGTGTATGTGTATGTGTATGTGTATGTGTATGTGTATGTGTATGTGTATGTGTATGTGTATGTGTATGTGTATGTGTATGTGTATGTGTATGTGTATGTGTATGTGTATGTGTATGTGTATGTGTATGTGTATGTGTATGTGTATGTGTATGTGTATGTGTATGTGTATGTGTATGTGTATGTGTATGTGTATGTGTATGTGTATGTGTATGTGTATGTGTATGTGTATGTGTATGTGTATGTGTATGTGTATGTGTATGTGTATGTGTATGTGTATGTGTATGTGTATGTGTATGTGTATGTGTATGTGTATGTGTATGTGTATGTGTATGTGTATGTGTATGTGTATGTGTATGTGTATGTGTATGTGTATGTGTATGTGTATGTGTATGTGTATGTGTATGTGTATGTGTATGTGTATGTGTATGTGTATGTGTATGTGTATGTGTATGTGTATGTGTATGTGTATGTGTATGTGTATGTGTATGTGTATGTGTATGTGTATGTGTATGTGTATGTGTATGTGTATGTGTATGTGTATGTGTATGTGTATGTGTATGTGTATGTGTATGTGTATGTGTATGTGTATGTGTATGTGTATGTGTATGTGTATGTGTATGTGTATGTGTATGTGTATGTGTATGTGTATGTGTATGTGTATGTGTATGTGTATGTGTATGTGTATGTGTATGTGTATGGTAGTATGTGTATGTGTATGTGTATTAGTATGTGTATGTGTATGGGTGATGTGTATGTGTAGTGTGTATGTGTATGTGTATGTGTATGTGTATGTGTATGTGTATGTGTATGTGTATGTGTATGTGTATGTGTATGTGTATGTGTATGTGTATGTGTATGTGTATGTGTATGTGTATGTGTATGTGTATGTGTATGTGTATGTGTATGTGTATGTGTATGTGTATGTGTATGTGTATGTGTATGTGTATGTGTATGTGTATGTGTATGTGTATGTGTATGTGTATGTGTATGTGTATGTGTATGTGTATGTGTATGTGTATGTGTATGTGTATGTGTATGTGTATGTGTATGTGTATGTGTATGTGTATGTGTATGTGTATGTGTATGTGTATGTGTATGTGTATGTGTATGTGTATGTGTATGTGTATGTGTATGTGTATGTGTATGTGTATGTGTATGTGTATGTGTATGTGTATGTGTATGTGTATGTGTATGTGTATGTGTATGTGTATGTGTATGTGTATGTGTATGTGTATGTGTATGTGTATGTGTATGTGTATGTGTATGTGTATGTGTATGTGTATGTGTATGTGTATGTGTATGTGTATGTGTATGTGTATGTGTATGTGTATGTGTATGTGTATGTGTATGTGTATGTGTATGTGTATGTGTATGTGTATGTGTATGTGTATGTGTATGTGTATGTGTATGTGTATGTGTATGTGTATGTGTATGTGTATGTGTATGTGTATGTGTATGTGTATGTGTATGTGTATGTGTATGTGTATGTGTATGTGTATGTGTATGTGTATGTGTATGTGTATGTGTATGTGTATGTGTATGTGTATGTGTATGTGTATGTGTATGTGTATGTGTATGTGTATGTGTATGTGTATGTGTATGTGTATGTGTATGTGTATGTGTATGTGTATGTGTATGTGTATGTGTATGTGTATGTGTATGTGTATGTGTATGTGTATGTGTATGTGTATGTGTATGTGTATGTGTATGTGTATGTGTATGTGTATGTGTATGTGTATGTGTATGTGTATGTGTATGTGTATGTGTATGTGTATGTGTATGTGTATGTGTATGTGTATGTGTATGTGTATGTGTATGTGTATGTGTATGTGTATGTGTATGTGTATGTGTATGTGTATGTGTATGTGTATGTGTATGTGTATGTGTATGTGTATGTGTATGTGTATGTGTATGTGTATGTGTATGTGTATGTGTATGTGTATGTGTATGTGTATGTGTATGTGTATGTGTATGTGTATGTGTATGTGTATGTGTATGTGTATGTGTATGTGTATGTGTATGTGTATGTGTATGTGTATGTGTATGTGTATGTGTATGTGTATGTGTATGTGTATGTGTATGTGTATGTGTATGTGTATGTGTATGTGTATGTGTATGTGTATGTGTATGTGTATGTGTATGTGTATGTGTATGTGTATGTGTATGTGTATGTGTATGTGTATGTGTATGTGTATGTGTATGTGTATGTGTATGTGTATGTGTATGTGTATGTGTATGTGTGTGTATGTGTATGTGTATGTGTATGTGTATGTGTATGTGTATGTGTATGTGTATGTGTATGTGTATGTGTATGTGTATGTGTATGTGTATGTGTATGTGTATGTGTATGTGTATGTGTATGTGTATGTGTATGTGTATGTGTATGTGTATGTGTATGTGTATGTGTATGTGTATGTGTATGTGTATGTGTATGTGTATGTGTATGTGTATGTGTATGTGTATGTGTATGTGTATGTGTATGTGTATGTGTATGTGTATGTGTATGTGTATGTGTATGTGTATGTGTATGTGTATGTGTATGTGTATGTGTATGTGTATGTGTATGTGTATGTGTATGTGTATGTGTATGTGTATGTGTATGTGTATGTGTATGTGTATGTGTATGTGTATGTGTATGTGTATGTGTATGTGTATGTGTATGTGTATGTGTATGTGTATGTGTATGTGTATGTGTATGTGTATGTGTATGTGTATGTGTATGTGTATGTGTATGTGTATGTGTATGTGTATGTGTATGTGTATGTGTATGTGTATGTGTATGTGTATGTGTATGTGTATGTGTATGTGTATGTGTATGTGTATGTGTATGTGTATGTGTATGTGTATGTGTATGTGTATGTGTATGTGTATGTGTATGTGTATGTGTATGTGTATGTGTATGTGTATGTGTATGTGTATGTGTATGTGTATGTGTATGTGTATGTGTATGTGTATGTGTATGTGTATGTGTATGTGTATGTGTATGTGTATGTGTATGTGTATGTGTATGTGTATGTGTATGTGTATGTGTATGTGTATGTGTATGTGTATGTGTATGTGTATGTGTATGTGTATGTGTATGTGTATGTGTATGTGTATGTGTATGTGTATGTGTATGTGTATGTGTATGTGTATGTGTATGTGTATGTGTATGTGTATGTGTATGTGTATGTGTATGTGTATGTGTATGTGTATGTGTATGTGTATGTGTATGTGTATGTGTATGTGTATGTGTATGTGTATGTGTATGTGTATGTGTATGTGTATGTGTATGTGTATGTGTATGTGTATGTGTATGTGTATGTGTATGTGTATGTGTATGTGTATGTGTATGTGTATGTGTATGTGTATGTGTATGTGTATGTGTATGTGTATGTGTATGTGTATGTGTATGTGTATGTGTATGTGTATGTGTATGTGTATGTGTATGTGTATGTGTATGTGTATGTGTATGTGTATGTGTATGTGTATGTGTATGTGTATGTGTATGTGTATGTGTATGTGTATGTGTATGTGTATGTGTATGTGTATGTGTATGTGTATGTGTATGTGTATGTGTATGTGTATGTGTATGTGTATGTGTATGTGTATGTGTATGTGTATGTGTATGTGTATGTGTATGTGTATGTGTATGTGTATGTGTATGTGTATGTGTATGTGTATGTGTATGTGTATGTGTATGTGTATGTGTATGTGTATGTGTATGTGTATGTGTATGTGTATGTGTATGTGTATGTGTATGTGTATGTGTATGTGTATGTGTATGTGTATGTGTATGTGTATGTGTATGTGTATGTGTATGTGTATGTGTATGTGTATGTGTATGTGTATGTGTATGTGTATGTGTATGTGTATGTGTATGTGTATGTGTATGTGTATGTGTATGTGTATGTGTATGTGTATGTGTATGTGTATGTGTATGTGTATGTGTATGTGTATGTGTATGTGTATGTGTATGTGTATGTGTATGTGTATGTGTATGTGTATGTGTATGTGTATGTGTATGTGTATGTGTATGTGTATGTGTATGTGTATGTGTATGTGTATGTGTATGTGTATGTGTATGTGTATGTGTATGTGTATGTGTATGTGTATGTGTATGTGTATGTGTATGTGTATGTGTATGTGTATGTGTATGTGTATGTGTATGTGTATGTGTATGTGTATGTGTATGTGTATGTGTATGTGTATGTGTATGTGTATGTGTATGTGTATGTGTATGTGTATGTGTATGTGCGTGTATGTATGTGAGTGGGTGTGGGTGTGTGTGTGTGTGTGTGTTTATGAACTCTCCAGCCTAAACGGCGGATGGTAATATTATGAAACTTTAAATTTAAGATTTGTTTATGCCTGGCCTGCGCTCCTCCTATTTTTGATAAAAATATTCAAAGCGGAAGTGCCTATTTGCTCTAGTCAATTTTTTGCGGTTTCTGCAATTACTCAAACATGATTATAGTTACACAAAATTAAAGGTATGTAGCATAACTTTTGCTTGAATTTTTTTTTCAAATGAGTACTGGCTTCAAAATAATAGCTATTGAAATTTCTGCTTATTATAAATATTTTTACATAAACCGTATCATCTGCCTTTGTCAATTGTTTATCAAAGAAGCAAAATTGACTTAATGGGTCTTTCTCATAAGCCACTTTCAAAAAAACCGATTTGTTTTTTTACATAAATGTATTCGTAATTGTATTTAGAATGCGGTTTAAAATATGAATTCTATAGCTATAATAATTACTGATACATGCATTATATAAGCAAACCCGTATGGAGATTATTTCTTATTGTTTAGGCGTCTGAAAGACGTAAAAAAAACCATAACTGAAGTCAAAAAATTAAATAAAAAAGTAGCGGAACAAACCGCAGATATTGCCATATCTAAACCATCGGCGAAAAAACGTAAATTGGCAAAATAAAAACTACAGATTTGACTAGAAAAGTGATAAAGAAATATTCTTTATGTTATGGATTAGCCATCCAAAATAATCCAAATTCAATCAAGGATATAAAAAATGCAATTTGGGCTATTGTGTAGAATTTAGAGATTCTAAACGCATCTTTATATTAGGAAAACGCGTGAGCGCAAATTCAAAAGAAGTGAGAGTTACGCGAAAAAATCAACGCCAAGCCCAAGAAGATGCAAAGGAAGATATGTATGGCTTATTATATGATCCTGGGGTAGACGATTCAGCATTTTTAAGTCAATTTTTTATTTTAAAAAAAATTTTATCATTGAAATAATAACGCCCAAAACTTTAAACGCCTTTTTCTAGAAACTACATTTTCAAAATTTGCTGCCATCGCTGACAAATCTATAAGTCCGATCGGTTTAAATATTTCGGCATTTTATTCCTAAGTAAATTCACCATGGACTGAACCACAATTTGACTCTCAATTGTAAAAATTGGCTTCTAGAGAGAGTTCTAAAATTGAAAAAAGGCCCATTTTTTCAACTTTGTTTAAAAAAGCCTGTCATATTTTCAAATTTTCAAGAAATCGGTTAAATATTGGTTCAGTCCCCAAGTAGAAGTCTTTACTATAATCTCAATTTTGTTTTTTGTCGGAATCTTTACTAGGAGCAGAGCTACAGTGGCAGCAAATGTGCGTTTTCAAAATAAGCACTCGACTTGGCGCCTTCTTCAAGCAGGCATTTCTAGCCAAAAAAAAAAAGAAATTTTCATAGATAGTCCAAGTTGTATACTTCTATGTGCAATTTATTTTTTTTATGTTATGTCTTTAGTATAATCTCAATTTTATTTTTTGTCGGAATCTTTACTAGGAGCAGAGCTACAGTGGCAGTAAATGTGCGTTTTCAAAATAAGCACTCGACTTGGCGCCTTCTTCAAGCAGGCATTTCAAGCCAAAAAAAAAAAAGAAATTTTCATAGATAGTCCAAGATGTATACTTTTATGTGCAATTTATTTTTTTTATGTTAAATAAAAGGATACTTCAAAAAAAAAAAACTAAAAAAGTCGTTTTTTTAAAGTGATTTATGAGAAAGACCGCTTAATTACTTTGAAGTTTGACATTTTATATTTATTCTAAGAAATATATTTAGTGGAAAAGTGTTCCAAAGGTTAGAACAAATATTATATATTAGAAAAATAATGAAACTACGATATGATCTAACATAAATACGTATAAGAAAGTTCGGTGCAAGACTCTGCAGATGTTTTTCTATATGTTTCATGCAGAAATATGGTTGCCTGTTCCATGATTATGCATAATTGCTCCTCTTGCAGCAGCTTGGAACCGAGTAAAATAATTTGAATGAAACAAATTCCAGGATATTCTGCATTTTTGTTTACCATGGTGGAATTTATATATAGCTTTGCCATAATATTTTGAACAATGACTACGGCATTCGATTTTTTTAACAGTGGTTCCATATGGGACTAAATCTCAGTCGCCAATATAATTTTTATATCGGAAACCATGCATCTTCTCATTCAAACGAAATCCTTCGACCATAATGTCTGACTTCATTGCAAAAGAACTGCCACTCCAATTACAGTAACAAATGTGTTCAGGAGGAATTATTTCTTTTGTTGCAGCCATGGTACATATTAAACAATATTTACTTCTTATACCAATAAATAATACTTTTTTTGTATTCATGCCAATAATAGCAGCCTAAATTATATTTGTTCAAGAAAATAATAATCAAAGATTATACTGAGAATGAGTTTTGCAAAGAAAGTAACCAAATTTCCTTCCTAGCTTTTGCATCATTGTTATGACCGTAAGGACACATAATCCACAATCCATCAACATATACGGTAATCCACGGAATACAATCTGCATCTACTTGATTGGCTTTAATTGCCAATTGTTTATCTTATGCGCCATAATTTGCGGCCTCGGCCCAAAATTGATCTTTCCAGCCCTAACATAAAGTTATTAATATAAGTATAAGAAATACTGATTATTCAAAAATTAATCATATTAATTACCCCTTCCAAATCTTGTTCAATAAATTTTAATTTATGCCAAGATATGTGCGGCATATTTATAATGGAAAATAATCCTTCCGTATGGCTATATGTGTTACTCACATAGATTCCTTTCAATGTCGCATAACTTCGTAAAGTTCCATCATATCATCCTGAAATTTTGACATAATAATTTCGAATTCATCGATTTTTGTTTGCAGGTAGGAATACCTCTTAAGCGCCACTATCGCTTATATTATAAAAGACATCTACATTATCGTTATTTACATCATTCATGTGCGAAGAGATACCCAATTGTCATCAAAACAGAATAAAATAAATATCAGAAGAAACATATGCACTACTAAAATCAATTTACTGGTACTATTTTATTGCTATAGAATCAGTATTTCACACATAACTGCGATATTACGGTTGTATTAGCTGAATTGATGTTCTTAAAATTAAATTTAGGTCGTTAATATAGCCGAGTTGTCTTAAGACTTATTACTATTAATGTAACATTTACATGTAAATTGAACTTGTGTGTATTAAAATGCTGCTCAAAAATGTATTCGATATCTATATTATACATCTAATTTAATTATTAACTATCCTTATTTGATAATGCAACAATCATGACCATAACCGTAACAGCAACCAAAATGAATTTATTTATTATTATTCATAATTGAAAGTGGAGTCTATAACACTCCAATTATTTGCTAAACTTGTTAAATAGTTATTTCATTTTATTTTAATTATGCAGTTAAATTTAGCTTTTAACAATTAACTTTACATATATAAACTATGGCAAAATTTAGTTCAATGCCAATATATGATTTTTTTACGCTGATATTCAATACCTTGTGAGAAAATGTGTGGGATAATAGCATATACATACGTGTATAATATAGATTGTAAAAGTCGATAAGAATTATTAACTAAAGTGTATCGTGCTATCTGAATGTACAGTTACGTTAGCGTTTGTAAACATTAAATAGAAACCCCAAAGCCCAAGCGAATTCATTCTTGCCATATCATCAATAACTTGCACTCAAGTGTGCTCCAAGGATGAGAACTGTTTACTAATAATATTTCTTTGGTACATTGGTCAGATTTTATTATTCCGTTGCCTCTTAAGAAAACACGTAGGGCACATGTCAGCTGTTCTGCGAAAGCAGTAAACAACTGGTGGTATAAGAAATTATAAAGAATTTTGACCATTTTAATACTTAAATTACACATTGACTACATAACTTAACAGAAGTTACAAGCCTTATGTCATATTCTTATTAAAAAGTAATCCTATAAGTATAACTGTCAACATAAACATAATGAAACCATTCCGCCGCTGATCTTCAGATTTTTTGTGGTATAATACCATATATATTTAAATATATTATCCATATTAGATTTTGGTAACTGTGTAAAACGATATAGTAATATCGTACTCCGCCGAAAGGTGCATTTTATAATACACAAATTCTAAGAATTTTCTTATAGTTGCTTTAGATCCAAAAATACTACTACATAAAATACCAATTAGAATTATTATGAGCATACTTGAATTCCGTGAATTAGTATATGTATATATATATATATATATATATATATATATATATATATATATATATATATATATATATATATATAACCAAAGACAAATATTCAAAGTTCAACCAGTGCTTTCAATTATTGATTTATTAATTCACGGAAGTCAAGTATGCTCATAATAATTCTATTTGGTATTTAATAAAATTATAATTATCTGAATGTTATCTATAAATTATTGCTAATGTAAACATTTCTAAGAAATGTGATCTTATAAATTTCAACTGTTCCATGTTTTGCTTAAAATGCAGTGATATATATATATATATATATATATATTTATTTTTATTATTATAGCGGATGGACTACTAAGGTCATTACCGCTTATATAGACGATCGTTTAATATGAAGTTTAATGTACAATGTGCAGGAACTAGCATACAATATACCTCTGTCGCGAAATTACTAAAACGAGAGTTTTAGCTAAATTAGAACGTAAAGAAAGTATATTATGCATTCACAAATGTGAAGCATACTCTGCACTGCTGATTTGTGTAGAAACCAGTCGAGAACTGCCTAAAACCACAGCCCCGACAGTAATAAGGTTCGAGAAAAAAAAAAAAAATAACAATAACAATAATGAAATGTTAACTGTCGAGAACGATAAGAAAGTAACGTTTTAGACTTAATGCAACATATCAATTGCCCGTAGAAACGTTAGCAGTTTACTTATGTGCATCGCATCATTGCGTAAATAGCTCGCCAAGGGACCCTCAATATCAGCATTGCAACGATGCAAATTGTAACTAGGACACTGCTCGAAGATATGATCGAGAGTGAGCCGAGTGTTACAAGTGGAGCAGAGCGGTGGTTGTTCTCCAAGTAACAAGCTACTTGCTCGCACCTTGTTAGGCGGAGCGGTGGTAACCACCGCTCTACTGACACCTTTACACTTCACAATTTGCTAGTGGAATTATTCCACTCCTCTTGCCATGTCTTAAGAAAGTGAACAGACACAGATATTAACACATCATCGGCGCGCAAGGGATGACGAACTAGATAGTCGCTGTTGGCTGCCCCAAGAGCAGCCTGGTCGGCACAGTGATTCCCGGGCATCCCAACATGACCGGGTATCCACATAAGTACGACATCTCTCTCTAGCTCCCGCAATCTATCGATTTCCCTACGAATGTCCACTATAGTAGGATCAGATGAAATTCTGCTACTGATACCCAAGATGGCACTCAGCGAATCAGTGCAAACGAGCAGGTGACGTCGCTCATCGATAGATCGACGGGAGTGTCGAGGAGAGTAGAGGATCCCATATAACTCTGCGGTATACACCGAGCATATGGGTGACAGTGTGAACGAGTGGGATACTCCGTCAGTCTCGAAAGCACAGCCAGTCCCAGAGTCTGTCTTGGAGCCATCGGTATATGGGTGTTGAAAATCTGTGAACTGTTGCAGCTGAATAAAGAATTCGACTAGGTATATGGAATGAGGAGTGGAAGCTTTTGGCTTACTGGTCAGCGCAAGATTTGTTGATAAGCCTCCAGATGCCCAGGGAGATACTGCGGAAAATATCCGTGGTAATACAAGTACTTGGTTGTTGAGGATGGTATTCAACAGTCTTGGGAGTTTTAATGCGAGTGGGTATCGGGAAGTCGCACTATTTCTATACAAACGGTCTAACTCTGCATTACTGAAAAAGATGGTACAGTTCAAGTGCTGCGTGAGCGTTTGAATTTTGCACACGTACCTCATACCAAGTTTCATGTACCTTACGTGAAGTGGCGGAACACCAGCTTCACAGTTAAGGCTTGGAATTGGCGTAGTCCTAAACGCACCGGTGACAGTTCGGATACCAGCATTGTGTACACTATCTAGCTTCTTCAAGTGATTGGAACTAGCTGTATACATAAAGATGGCACCGTAGTCTATCCTGGACAGAACCAGACTGGTGTACAGGCGCACTAAAGAGTCCCTTTCAGCTCCCCATTTTGTGGAGGCAATACACTTGATTGCATTCAATGTCATACTGCACTGCAGTGTTTATGTGTTTCAACAGTAAGAAACGTTTGTCGAAAATAAAACCCAGAAACTTCACCTCATCTACAATCCGCACTGGTCTGTTGTAAAGCGTCACAACTGGACAATTGTGTGCTTTGCGTGGTCGACAAAAATCGATAGCACATATCTTTTCCGTAGAGAAACGAAAACCACGGTCGGATGCGTCCAGAGCAACAATGTTTACAGCCTGCTGTAATCTCTCCTGACAGAGAGCAAGAGATTAAGACGAAGTGAAGAGAGTTAGGTCGTCGACATAGAGGCAATAATCAACGGTATTGGGGATGGTAGAAACGATGTCATTGATTGCAATCAAGAATAAAGTTACACTTATGGAAGAGCCTTGAGAAATACCAGTTTGCAACGGTCGTGTAGAAGAGACAGTGGAACTGTATCGGAATCGTCAATCACCTAGCTGAGGTTAAACTGCTAATGGCTGAACATAGCCCCAGAGTAGTTTGCACCCAAGAGAGTCACTTAAAACCCCTCAAAGTTTTCAACATGCGGGGACATAAAATCTTCCGCAGAGATGTTGACCCTGTTTCACGTGCTCATGGTGGCGTTGCAGGTGTACTTTATTCTTCTATTCCACAAAAAGAATGTAACATTAGAAAAAGGTTACAAGCACTTGCATGCAAGGTATTCTTACCTCGGAAAATTCCAGATAGCAACTGGAACTTAAATGATCTCGAGGACTTAGTACGGCAGCTTCCGACTCCATACATCCTTGTCGGACACTGTAATTCTCATAATATACTCTGGGGTAAGCACAGATGCTCGCGGTCGAATTGTCGAAAGCTTCTTGGACAACAATGATGTCGTGCTTCTCAACAATGGCTCCGCCACGTTCATGAACATGAGGTCAAGAAGATTTTCGGCAACCGACTTGTCTTTCTCTACCCCTACTCTAGCAGCCCATCTTCAGTGGCAGGTATTTGACGATGCGCTTTACAGTGACCATTTTCCCATTCTTGTGTCGTTTCTTTCAAATACTGTTTCTTTTGCACAAAGAACAGCACAAAAATGGTTATTTGATCTGGCCGATTGGCAATCTTTCGCCAACCACCTTATACTTCCCGAACCGTCACCAGATTTAAATGTCGAGCTGCAACATCTAAACGATTTTATTCTGCATTCCGCTTCGTTATGAATACCGAAATCCTCTGGTTGTCTCAGAATGAAGTCTGTTCCTTGGTGGAATGAACACGTGGCTTCCGCTATACGTTCTAAAAAGTGCGCACTAAAAGTGTACCTGAGAAATCCGACACTTTTAAACCAAAATGCTTTCAAAAAAGCCCGTGCGCAATCCAGGCGTTCAATTCTTCAATCTATTGGTACTGATTACGACCAAACTCTGCTTTGGAAGAAAATCAGGTATATGAAAGGTTACAAGTTAAGTTCCCTTATTCCAATGCTCCAGGTCAATGGTCAGCTACACGCTGTCAGAGATGATATTTGTGATATTCTAGCAAACTAGTTTGAGTCCGATAGTCACTCGGATAATTACTCGCTCCATTTTCTACACTCAAAAGCGGCCGAAGAAGTTCCTATAAGCTTTGAGTGTGATAATTTAATATTAACTTTAGCAGAAACTGAATTTGCACTGAGTCACACAGCCAATACTTCTGTTGGGTATGATGATATTACTTACGCAATGTATCGTAATTTACCCACCATATTTAAACTAAGAATAGTGGAATTTCTCAACCAGCTTTGGGTTGAAAATATCTACCCTGACTTCCGGCGCAAGGCGATAACTGTGCCAATACACAAGAAGAGCAAAGATGTGTCTGCTGCATCAAGCTACCGTCCCATATCTTTGACATGGCATCTGTCAAAGTTATATGAACGCATGATCACTTATCGACTCAGCTGGTTTCTAGAATCCCATAATCTAATCAACCAACATCAATGTGGATCTCGTCAGCACCATTCCGATACGGAACTGCATGTGTATCTGACGAACTCTTCAGTATAGCATCTTAAAACGCAACCATCTGGTTGCAATGTTTTTTGATCTAGAGAAAGCTTTCGACATGACCTGGAGATACGGAATTCTACGAAAATTGCACAATTGGGGTCTACGAGGCCATATGCCTCAATTCATAGAAAACTTCTTTTCGAACCGTTCATTTAGAGTTCCAGTTAGACAAACTTTCTCTCCTTTACGACCGTTGAAAAACGAGATTCCCCAAGGCTCTTCCATAAGTGTTGCATTATTTTTGATCGCAATCAATGACATTGTGTCCAACCTGCCAAATACTGTTGTATGTTGTCTATATGTAGATGACCTCACGATCTTCACTTCATCCAAGTCTCTTGATCTCTGTCAGGAGAGATTACAGCAGGCTGTTGTTATAGTTTCTTTGGCTGCATCCGACTGTGGTTTTTTCTGTAGAGAAAACCTGTGCTATCAACTTCTGAAAACTACGTAAAGCACACAACTGTCCTGTTGTATCGCTTTACGATAGACCAGTGCGGATTGTGGATGGGGTGAAGTTTTTGGACATAATCTATGACCGTCGTCTCTTATGGCTGAGACAAATCAACACTGTTTCTGCGCAGTGCCGAATGTCATTGGATGCTATCATGTGTATTGCCTCCACAAAATTGGGAGCCGATAGGGGCTCTATGCTGCGAGTTTACGTCCGTCTGTTTCTATCCAGAATAGGCTTCAGTGCTACTATTGTGTACACTGCTTGTGCTTCTCACTTGAAGAGGCTAGAAAGCGTACACAATGCTGGAATTCGAACAGTCACCGGTGCGTTCAGGCCTACCCTAATTGCAAGCCTTCACTGTGAAGCCGGTGTACCGTCACTTCACATAAGGTACATGAAACTCGGTTTGAGGTACGTCTGTAAAGTTCTTTCTCTCACGCAGCATATAAACAATTTCATATTTTTCAATAACCGAGAGTTAAATCATCTATATACTAATAGTTCAACTTCTCTCTATCCGCTTACACTGAAACTCCCAAGGTTGTTAAATACCATCATTGACAACCAAAGGACTGTTTTATAGAGAATTTTTACCACCATCACTCCATGGGCATCTCTTTCTTTAACGCCAAACCTAGAACTGACAAACCTGCCAAAATATTCTACTCCTAACGCCATTTACTTGATTGAATTCTTCATTCAATTGCAACAGTACACAGACTCTCAACACACATATACTGATGGCTCCAAGACAGACTCCGGTACAGGCTGAGCTTTTGTGACTGATGGCGTATCCCAGTCGTTCACACTGTCACCCATATGCTCAGTGTACACTGCTGAGCTATATGGTATTCTCTACTCTCTTCGACACTCCCGTCAAGCTATCGATGAGCGACGTCACTTGCTCATCTGCACCGATTCCCTGAGTTCTATCTTAGGCATCGATAGCAGATTCTACACAGATCCAACCGTTTTGGACATCCGCGGAGAAATCGATAGATTACGGGAGCTAGAAAGAGATGTCGTACTCATTTGGTTACCCGGACATGCTGGGATATCCGGAAATCACTGTGCCGACCGAACTGCTTTTAGAGCAGCCAACGGCAACTACGTTGTCCGTCATCCCTCGCGCGCCGATGATATGTTGCGACGTGTAAAGGTGTCAGTGGAGCATTGAATAGCACCGCTCCGCCTAACAAGGTGTGGGCAAGTGGTCATCTCTTGTCTGAGAATAAGCCATACTTGCCAATTGATTCATTTTTATAATCTTTGTTAGTTATTATTCCTTTATTTCTTTCTTTTTTTTTCTCTCTTGTTATATAAAATCCGGCTTTTACTTTCGCCTGTACAAGCGGTAATGGCCATAGTAGTTGGTCCGCAATTTAAATAAAATAAAAAAATTAAATATATATATATATATATATATATATATATATATATATATATATATATGTATATATATATATATATATATATATATATATATATATATATATATATATAGACGTGACTGGACATACTGCAAACTCTGCTAGTAGAAAAACAAAACAGCTATGCAGATATTGTCATTCGTCTAGACTTGAGTCATGGGCCAACACAGCTGGAAGCAGAGTACCACACGCAATTGAAGAACCGTCAGCAGAAAGTGACTGAGAGTCTTCCAGAATTCGATGCTAATGTTTCTCGTTAGGTATGAATCTCATACCCTTCGGCACCATACTATTTCTTGGAGAGCCTGGGAGAACGAAGTTTTACGGATGGCCTACGAGATTGTGAAATACAGGTCGGCTTAGGACAATAATTGATGCATGTTACGCACAATAATTTGAAACTGTAAAACGAGCATCGAGAGGCCGAGCTAATGTTTGCGCTATCAGCGTAGTAAAGGTAGTAGCTCCAGATGAATCAATGGAAAAAATGATTAAGAGGACACCATTTTAAAAGACCGAAATGAGACAATTGCGGTAGCCTGCTTTGCTGGTGATATTCACCATGGCAAAGTCGATATGATAGAGCCAGAAACTTGTTTAGAGGATATTAAAGCAGGCGTTTTGTTTGCCAGCACACTAATCTAATGCGAAGCTAAAGTACCAGTTCGCCTGACGAATGTAAATTATCACCAAGTAACGTTAAAAAAGATACCGTCCTTGGATATTGTACAGCAATATCCCCTGTCGTCCCGCTGACGCAATTTGGAACCAGTTAAAATCAAGAAGCCAACAAACGAAATTCCTTGTCACCTTTCCAACCTGTAATCAACAGCTTGCGAAGATATGAAAGAACAAGAATAGACAATTGATAAGACATTATTAAGATATTTGAAGCAACAGGAAGAACCAAAATGGTACACCATAAAATAGATACCGGTTAAGCACGACCCAAACTTCAGGCTGCAAGAATATAACAATTTGCTAAAAGTGAGGAAGCAGAACGAAATATTCGTGAAATGAGTCAGGCTGGTGTGATCGAACCTTACGTGGACCGTTGGCCTCACATATTGGTTAAGAAGACAGGTCGACTCGTTTACGCGTAGACTACAGACGACTTAATGTAACAAAGAAGTATAGTGACCCACTTCCACGTATAGATGACAATTTATACACGTTAGCCGATTCCAAGTTATTCTCTACTTTTTATGTAAAAGTGGATATTGGCAAGTTGGCTTATCACCTAAAGACCGGGAGAAGTTTGCCTTTGCCATCGGTGGGAGACATTTGTAATTTACACTTATGACGTTCGGTTTGTGTAAAGCCCCGGCCACATTTGATTGATTGATGGAGACAATCTTAAATTGGTTATCGTGGAAGACATTTCTAGTGTACCTAGTACATTATTGTCGTTGGCAAGACCTGCGCAGACCAAATGAAAACCCTGGAAGAAGTTTTGCAGAGCTTTAGATTGGCCAACCTAAAGCTAAATTAGTCACAAAAAGTGCAAATTGTTCCAGAAGGAAGTAAATTACCTAAGACATGTGGTTTCCGAGGTCGGAATTACAGTTGATCCGGAAAATATAAGAACGGTAAAAGAATGGCATAAGTCTCTAAATAAACATCAAGTGAAATATTTCCTTGGATTGCGCACATACTACCAACGTTACATTTATGGATGAGTCGATATTGCGAAGCCTTTGACACGGCCCACCGAGGACAGTAGACAATTCATTTGGGATAGAGATTGTCAGTCTGCCTTAACCAAATTGAAACATGCCTTCATTAGTGCACCAGTCCTTAGCTACCAACTTCCAGATGGAAACTTTGTGCTGGACACGGTCACCAGCAATGATGGAATCGGCGGTGTGCTTTCCCAAATACAAGACGGAAGCTAGAAAGTTATAGGTTACTTCAGAAAAGGCTTGTCGAAACCTGAACGTAATTATTGTGTAACGCGCAGAGAATTATTGGCGCTGGTTAAATCCGTCGAGCACATTTACAAATATTTGTTGCTGGATAGAAAATGCTACTGCAATTTAAAAATTTTGAGGGACAGGTTGCCAGATTGATCGAACGGCTGCAAGAATACAACATTGACATAAAGCATCGAGCAGCGATTAAACATCAAATATTCGATGCATATCAAGAAGACCGTGTCCAACAAATTGTAAGGACAGTAATAAAGTTGAAGAAAAAGTAAGCATTGAGTTCAGAACAACCATTGTGGATGACCTATTGCAGCCGGAGAAGATCAAAGAAGACCACGGGAATGTTCCAAATGTGAAACTTATTCTGTAATTGAAGATCTAAAGCGAAGACCCATTTGGGAAAAAATTGCACCACACTCGCTGAAAGTAAAGTCTTATTGGGTAATGTGGGACTCAATAATCATAGAAAATGGGATCTTAAAGCGCATGGTGGAGAACCAAGATGGCACGGAGCTGAAACGACCGTTGCTTGTTCCCAGGACAAGAATGGCGGAGATCCTACGACACCTCCATGATGGACCTCCGGGAGAACACTTTGAAATAACGAGGATTTTGGCAAAAGTGCATGAGTGTTTCTGTTCGGTAAATTGTAAAGAGTACATTAAGAATTGGCGCAAGACATGCACTATTTGTGCTGCAAGTAATGAGCCACCTAAACGGCGAGGAGCCCAATGCGCCAGTATAATGTCGGGAGTCCATTTGAAAGAATCGCAATAGATGTAGCTGGTCTCTTCCCAGCAACAGAGAACGGAAACAAATACAATATGATGGTAATGGACTATTTTAGCAAGTGGGTCGAAACCTGCGCATTGCCAAACCAAAAAGCCAGTACTGTCGCTGAGGAAATTACGCTACAATGGATAAGCCGATTTGATGTGCCACTGGAGTTACATTCTGATCAAAGGCAAATGTTTTACAGAATCTCTGCATCTATTTGAAAATCGACATGACAAGGAAAGCGTCTCTCCATCCTCATTCAGACGGCATGCATGAACCGAGAACTGCGGTTACCCTGTGGCTTGAAATTCGGTAGTAAACCTGGTGATGGTCTTACCAAAGAAGCTAATGTTCATGACTTGCGTCGACGATTAGATATAAAAACTATCAAGTGCGTGTGAATATCCAACATACAAGCTTTGGTATGAAGTAAATTTATGATATCAGAACTGAATGTGGTGATGAGAACTAGTAAGTCTTTACAACTCGAAAGGAAGTAGATGCCTATCACCGAAACTATAGAATTCTTGGAAAGGTCCATATGAAGTCTCCAAAAGCATATAAAACGTCATATATAGAATTCAGAAACTAGTACACGGAAAGCCGAGAGTCTTCCATTATAACAAATTGGCGGCATACGCCGGAGATGACAACGAAACTAGCATTGGTAATTAAAATGCTCGTGATCTTTAAGTACAGCTGCAGGAAGCTAAGCCAATATTAGTAGAATTTATTTCCCAGCATACCACCCGAACAGCAAGGCTTTAAAAAAAATTCGGCCAACTACAGGAGCCTAACCTAACCTACTGTCGGAAAGGCTATCCAAGTAGCTGTCACATCAAGAGTCGAGCTATCACGCATTATGGGACACATAACTCGACTTACGAGAACACGTGCTAAACAAATTGGCTTTCCTTAAGATAAATTGCGGACCCGATGGTTTGGATTTGCGAAAAGTAAGGAGTATGATTGATGTTATCTTCAAGTATCCGGTGTCGATA
>OX063288.1:11651326-11653826 GCA_944039245.1 Nebria salina
AATATCAGATTCTTCAGGTTTATCACACATGCTTTTCCATTCGGTTCTGCGCACCACTTTTTTTTCAATAAATACATACTCAGCTATAATTATTCAATTATGTGAAGGACGAAACGGCATTGTCTTATCATCTTACCCACACAAATTCTAAGATTTTACTTCCTCCTGACTTAATAATTTTGATTTCACATATTGAACCTTTGACGATTTTTACAATTCACCTCTATATTTCTAGATTCTAACGATTTTTATGCCGAGTTTTCCAAACGTTACAATTACTATCGTACATCTTCTATGGGATAAGTATACCAATGTAGAAGGCAACCCAAAGAAATGTAAAAAATCTGCAATTCTAACACCACTAAAGCAGTGGTTCCCAAACTTATTAAGCCTACCGCCCACTTTCCAGAAAAAATATTATCCAGCGCCCCCTCGAAATAATTTTTTCAAAATTTTTATTGCAATTAACCCGAATGACATGCATATGTGTTCATGTTTCTATCTCTTTTGTAAAATATGGTATAGAAAGGTATAAATTAGAAACATTGAAATTTGAAAATATGAAACAATTTATTTATCGCAAAATAGAAAATTAAACAGAAAAAGTTAAATCAATCGAACCCTTAGTGAGAAGGATGAACCTGGTGTGCTGCTACCAATTTAGGAATCCTCGGCTCTATTTTTGTCAGAAGTAATCTTAAATCACCGCGATCGACTATTTGCAATCTATTTCTTTTTTTCGTTGTTACTGCACTGAATCCTCGTTCCACTAAATATGTTGAAGGAAATGCAATTAGAAACTTTTGAATAACAGCCCAAATTTCAGGATAAGCCGAAGGGATCTCTTTTTGCAGCCAGAAATGTTGGTACCCGCTTTTGAATTTAAATTTTAATTCATCGTTTGAAATTAGTTCCATCAGCTCTTCTTGTATCTTTGGCGATTCTTCTGTGTTTGCATTTGAAAAAGGATCCAAAATCCAATCAGGTATGGTCATTTTCAAAATATCATTAAATCGTTGATTAAAATCTGAATGGAGGGCATCCAAGTGCTCACAATAAGACTGTATTTCTTCATCCTTTTTCTCTGATGCAGATAAATTTGGGAACTGGCTAAATTCTCCTCATCCACAATTTTGTTTGTACAAAAGAAGTTTTCTCACAAATGCAGAAATAACAGATTTTGTTTTTATTAAATTCAGTTCATTGCCCAGAAGCTGAAGATTGCTTTCATTAAAATTTTGAAACAAGTCGGTTAAATAAGCAATATCACTTTTGGCTTGAATTAAATTGGATCGTAAAGCATCATTTTTATCTTGCAAGAACTCCAGTACTGAGTTATACAGTTTATAAAACCTATCTAAGCAGGCACCCTTTGACAACCATCGAACTTCTGTATGAAGACGCAAACGATTATTTTCTTCATCGTTTTCAATACAAAGCTGTTTAAATAATCTGTCATTCAAGGATGAGCTTCTGATTGTGTTGATAGCTTTAATTACATATTGTAATGAATTATGTAGCCGTGTACTTAAATTTTTCGCAACTAAATGTTGGTGATGGATGATGCAGTGTACTGTGAATGCATTCGGCACCTCCTTTTTTAAATATGCAAGAAAACCCCTGTAGCGCCCTACCATCGCTGGAGCACCAACTGTGGCTACTGATAAGATATTATTCAAAGGTATTTCCTTTTCTTTCAAAAACTCATCCAATGCACGAAATATTGATTCTCCTTTTGTATCAGTTTGCAAATATTTTGCAAATAATAATTCTTGGCAAATTTGTTACTCCTTTGAGAACCGCACGTATGCTAAAAGTAAAGCTTCATTTCCAGGCAATGTGGACTCATCAAGTTGAATAGAAAACCGAGATGTTTTTAAATAGCCACACAATGAATCTTCAACATCTTGTGCCATTTCATCAATTCTTCTCTGCACTGTAATATTACTCAATGAAATTTTCTTAATAATATCAGATGCCGGCTTATGTAGCACAGTACGTATTACTTCACTGATAGCCGGCATAATTAGTTCCTCACCAATAGAGTGAGGTTTGCCTGATTTGGCAATCATTAATGAAATATTGTAGGATGCAAGCAAACCATCACCATCTTGCTGGACTGAGCTTGAAAAAAGCTTTGCCAATGTCGGCTGTTTGATAAAATTTTCCTTTAAATTTTGAAAATAAGATAAATTATTATCTTTTTTATCATTATGAATTTTATTCAAATGATCTTTTAGTCTTGAAGGCTTCATAGCCTCGTTTGACCAAACTTTTTGACAAATCAGACACATTGGAAGAGTATTATTTACAGATGATTCAATAAAACCGTATTTTAAATATTCAATACTATATTGTCTACATTTTTTTTTGGTTGAGCCATTATTATCAAATAAAATTTTTAAGATTATATTAATTTATATTTATTTTGTAGATTTTTATGAAAAACCAACTAAAATAATAAATAAAATAAATAAATAAACATGACATTATTAATTGT
>OX063288.1:11659574-11684574 GCA_944039245.1 Nebria salina
TGTATGTGTATTGTGTATGTGTATGTGTATGTGTATGTGTATGTGTATTGTATGTGTATGTGTATGTGTATGTGTATGTGTATGTGTATGTGTATGTGTATGTGTATGTGTATGTGTATGTGTATGTGTATGTGTATGTGTATGTGTATGTGTATGTGTATGTGTATGTGTATGTGTATGTGTATGTGTATGTGTATGTGTATGTGTATGTGTATGTGTATGTGTATGTGTATGTGTATGTGTATGTGTATGTGTATGTGTATGTGTATGTGTATGTGTATGTGTATGTGTATGTGTATGTGTATGTGTATGTGTATGTGTATGTGTATGTGTATGTGTATGTGTATGTGTATGTGTATGTGTATGTGTATGTGTATGTGTATGTGTATGTGTATGTGTATGTGTATGTGTATGTGTATGTGTATGTGTATGTGTATGTGTATGTGTATGTGTATGTGTATGTGTATGTGTATGTGTATGTGTATGTGTATGTGTATGTGTATGTGTATGTGTATGTGTATGTGTATGTGTATGTGTATGTGTATGTGTATGTGTATGTGTATGTGTATGTGTATGTGTATGTGTATGTGTATGTGTATGTGTATGTGTATGTGTATGTGTATGTGTATGTGTATGTGTATGTGTATGTGTATGTGTATGTGTATGTGTATGTGTATGTGTATGTGTATGTGTATGTGTATGTGTATGTGTATGTGTATGTGTATGTGTATGTGTATGTGTATGTGTATGTGTATGTGTATGTGTATGTGTATGTGTATGTGTATGTGTATGTGTATGTGTATGTGTATGTGTATGTGTATGTGTATGTGTATGTGTATGTGTATGTGTATGTGTATGTGTATGTGTATGTGTATGTGTATGTGTATGTGTATGTGTATGTGTATGTGTATGTGTATGTGTATGTGTATGTGTATGTGTATGTGTATGTGTATGTGTATGTGTATGTGTATGTGTATGTGTATGTGTATGTGTATGTGTATGTGTATGTGTATGTGTATGTGTATGTGTATGTGTATACACATATATACACATATATACACATATATACACATATATACACATATATACACATATATACACATATATACACATATATATACATATATACACATATATACACATATATACACATATATACACATATATACACATATATACACATATATACACATATATACACATATATACACATATATACACATATATACACATATATACACATATATACACATATATACACATATATACACATATATACACATATATACACATATATACACATATATACACATATATACACATATATACACATATATACACATATATACACATATATACACATATATACACATATATATGTGTGTATATAAATGTGTGTATGTGTGTATGTGTGTATGTGTGTATGTGTGTATGTGTGTATGTGTGTATGTGTGTATGTGTGTATGTGTGTATGTGTGTATGTGTGTATGTGTGTATGTGTGTATGTGTGTATGTGTGTATGTGTGTATGTGTGTATGTGTGTATGTGTGTATGTGTGTATGTGTGTATGTGTGTATGTGTGTATGTGTGTATGTGTGTATGTGTGTATGTGTGTATGTGTGTATGTGTGTATGTGTGTATGTGTGTATGTGTGTATGTGTGTATGTGTGTATGTGTGTATGTGTGTATGTGTGTATGTGTGTATACACATACACACATACACACATACACACATACACACATACACACATACACACATACACACATACACACATACACACATACACACATACACACATACACACATACACACATACACACATACACACATACACACATACACACATACACACATACACACATACACACATACACACATACACACATACACACATACACACATACACACATACACACATACACACATACACACATACACACATACACACATACACACATACACACATACACACATACACACATACACACATACACACATACACACATACACACATACACACATACACACATACACACATACACACATACACACATACACACATACACACATACACACATACACACATACACACATACACACATACACACATACACACATACACACATACACACATACACACATACACACATACACACATACACACATACACACATACACACATACACACATACACACATACACACATACACACATACACACATACACACATACACACATACACACATACACACATACACACATACACACATACACACATACACACATACACACATACACACATACACACATACACACATACACATATTTGGGCGACAAGGTTATGCGCTCGGCTTTACGATCCTTTTTATTGCAAGGGTTTTATACCTGCTCAGACGAAATATATATTTTAAATATTTAAATGTACAAATAATACTACTATTAATTTATTTACAAATTCATAAAGACATTGAAAAATACTTGACATCTTAATTTGAATTTAAAAATCGGGGAATATTAGCGAAGATACTTGTGATTTTATTGGACAATTCAAAAGTTTATTTTTGGTAAATGTCATCCGATTATTACTATTCAAATTTCTATTTCAAATATTTCTGAATTGGTATTATTATGTGAATTAGAGAGAAATTCATGATCTTATTATTAGAAATATGCCCTGCACACAATAGTACAAAATTAATAGACTCTTCTATTTGTATAGTTTATGAACTTAGGCTTTGGTAGTGAATTGGGAATAGTTTCGCTAACTGTAGGAGATAAAATTAGTATATTGATTCATACCATAAAGGAAATAATAGGGTATCTTTCCGATGGTTGTAGTTTTGAGATGTGGGAAGAATGCATTATTTATGTAGTGTCCATATTATTTTTGTAAGACTTGGTAAAATTTGTCAGCCAAAATCATATAAAAAATCTGGTAATACTTAGCGAAGATGAGACATCGTGTTTTATTTGACAATTCATAAGTTTATAGATCCTTCTATTATTACCCTTCAGTTTATTGTACACAATAAATTTTCTTCAAGTTCATGAGTCATATTTTATATTTATATTTCATGAAATTCTTTTCTCTACAAAATAAACGACTCCAACAATATATTGTGCTGTATAACTGTGTTTTTACTTTCTTATACGCAGTATAAGTAAGTATTGTAATCATGATAAATTTCGATCTCGAGATTTTAACAGAAATATACGTTTTGACCTTCCCTGAATCGATTCCAACTATTTTTGGAATGACATCCGTCTCTCTCTCTCTCTGTGTGTGTGTGTGTGTGTGAGCGCTATACAGCCCAAACGGCTGAAGGTAAAATTATGAAAATTTAAATTTAAGATTTGTATATGCCTGGCAAGAAAACCTTTTATTTTTGAAAACAATATTTCTACCAGAAGTTCATGTTTACTCTAGTCATTTTTTGCAGTTTCTGCAATTACTCAAAAATAGTTGCAGTTACAGAAATATTGTTAAAATATAAAGTATTAATATCAGCATTTTGCACAACTTTTATCTGAAACTTTTTTCCCAAACGGTACCGGAAACAAGAAATTGGCTCTTGAAATTTCTTTTTTTTTTAATATTTATTTTTACAAAAATCGTATCATTTGCGCCTGGAAATTGTTTACCAAAAAAAAAAACAAAACAGGCTTAATCAATTTGAAGTTCGATATTTTATATTTAAGAAATATATTTAGTGTAAAAGTTTTCCAAAGGTTAGAACAAACATTATTAAATTAAATAATGAAAATTGGATGCAATTTAAGCCAAAGGCGTATAAGAAAGTTCTGTGCATGACACTGCCGATGTTTTTATAGCTAATTGTTTCAATTCTGAGAAATACACTTGTTTTTGAAATAGGACAACATCTTACCAACTCACCATTGGTCAAACCAAATATTTATAACGGAGGCATTCCAACCAATAGCATTTATTCTAGTTATAAGAAATTTTTTGAAATATTATTAAAAGTTACTCTCATTTGAGATACGTTAAGTTGATCACCAATTTATCATACAAAACTAAATGACCTATCGAAAGTCTATGTTTTATTTTCTTGTGAACGCCAAGACCTCGCTCGGTAGAACCACTACTAAACGTATTTAGCAGCGTCGTGCATTTTTTATTTAGGTCGCCTAGTGTGTTTATTTTTCTGGTAGGGCTTGCTTATATTTATAAGCCAAAGTCATGGGAAATAAAACAAGAAACCGTTTAAGTAAAACACGTCAACGAAATAAAGCGTCCATGAAACAAAGATTACGATTCCAAAATAGAAAAACAAATACGGAAACAAGTGTATGTGTATCTCCAGTTCGATCATCAGTATCACAGTCGCAAGTTTTAGGAACACCGAAATCAACCAAGCATATTGTTACCGAAACACCAGTAGCGTCAACATCATCTGCTATAAATATGTCTTCTTTATCATGTATTTCCGAAAAGGAATATGACAAATACGTATGATTTTTGAAATACATAGTTAGACTGACCAAATCTCGAGAACGATAATTTTCATGATTACAATACTTACTGTTGATTATATTCAAATTATTTTTTTTACAAAGTCCTGAGTAGCGCCTCTGTTATAAAATGTAAATATTTTCTATCACATTAATATACAAATAAGAATAACACATATACATAAGATACAAATATAAAATATGGGTAGCTATTAGTGCTAAACAATACGCGTGCAATTATATATGGTTTTATTTAGGTTCCAAATCAACTAAATATTTACGAAAAATAAAAATGCGATTTCGTTGATTTTACAAGCACAAAGAATTCTTTATATATAGAAGCGATTGAGAGGTACCGAAATCTTTGGGAATGTGTCATGATACTAATATTGTCCAAATTTTATATGGATTGTGTACTTCCCGAAATTTTTCGCGGCAACATATTAAATAATTTGAAAAATGTTGATCCGGAATATATTATTAAAAAAACAAAAATTATTGTTAATTAGTCATAATAATTTTTATAAATAAAATATCTAACAGGATAATGTGAAACTTTCCGAAATTGCTCGCGGAAACAGATTAAAACTTTTGTTAATTAGTAATCTTTTATTTTCGTATACATAGTAGCATGTATTCATGCAAACTTTTGATTTGGAGAGTTTAACGGAAATAAATCTTTAGACCTTCCCTCACTTGATACACTATTTTTAAGATGACGTCTATCTGTGTGTGTGTGTATGTGTGCGCTCTACAGACTTAACGGTAAATGATAAAATTATGATACATCAAACTTAAGATTTGTATATGCTTGGTAGAAAAATCTTTTATTTTTAATAATAATAATAAAGTTTATTTATTTAGCACATTAGCTAATATATACAACATATTTCCAGATTAATGTAAATACATAATTACCAAATAATAAATTAGAAAAATATTCATACATACAATAAAAAAAAAATAGTTTATAACGCAAGATACATTTCTCTAAGCTTATATTTAAATGTTTTGAGAGTTCTTGAATTTTTTATTTCAACTGGTAGTTTATTATATTGTACAAGCCCTATATCAAAAATTGATAGAGCCGAACTCTTTTTATTCTTTTTTGGAATGTAGAACTGGGAGTATTCCAACCAGAAGTGCATGTTTACTCCAGTAATTATTTGCATATTCTGCTATTACTAAAAAACGGTAGAAAATCAATAAAATAAAAATAAAAGATATTGATATTTCGCATAATTTGTTTTTAAAAACATTTCTCTGAAAAGGTAATGGTTACAAAATAAAGAATTAATTTCAACATTCTGCAATAACTTAAAATGGTAGTACTAACAGCAAAATAAGTAGTAATGAAAATAAATGATATTAATATTTCGCATTTTGTTTGAAAAGATTTTTCAAAAAAGGTACTGGTTAAAAATAACTTATTAACAATATTAAATTCAATAGTTCTCAAGTCTACTGCTTTTGATGAAATACCATATTGTCCATGTAGCTAATGAAATAGCCGGTGATATGTTTGAATTAAACTGCCTTACCGACAATGATTTCAAAACATACAATTTGATACCACAGCCATCTGCCACAAACTCCGTGACCTATTTTTCCGCAAACCTTTGGTACTGTGAACAATTCAAAACCATAAACAAGTCCGGATAATGAAAATGCTGATTCTTTTGATTTCTAAAAAGAAAATATCTTCTAATTTTAAACTTTCATGCAGCAGGTACTTTTCAAATTGTACTAGGTCATTTATCAACCAAATCACGGTATCGAGGATCATTACAAAAGTTTTCAAAGCAATTGTTTCACTGAGTCCATACATTTTAATTTGCTTGCTACTTCTTTGCATACCATTGGAAGCATCGAAGATCTGACATTTTATTAACCAAGTCTCATTTTCATTGTTTTGGGTGCCGCATCAATTTTCTATTTTTTTATATATGTGAAACGTCCTCCACAATGTCCATCGGTGCAAAATTTTGTGGTACAAAAAAATTATTCGCCAATTCTTTGCAAATTTTGAAATTAATAACAGGATTGTGTTGAAATTTCAAATAAAATATCTGTCAAAAATGACAGCATTTTTCAACCAATCATATTAAACGGGTATTTCCTACACCAACCTAACCACAGTAGAGGGGCCATTCAGGTTCAGAATTTTGAAATAATCGATATTATTTTACTACTACTTTCTTTCCATTACATCTATAGAATCTACAGTTAAAATTACAAAGCAAAATCTCTAACGGTGGCCGAAAATTTTTATATATTTTTAAATATGCATACGAGTTTTAATATTACACAATTCGCTAAGTAGATTAATAACAATGTTTCGCGCAGCTGTTCGCTATTCTATAACTAATACTATCTTCATCTTAATGCTGACGATGCTATGCACATATATACATGTTTGCATGTGTATATGGGAACTCATCGAGACAAAATTTGTTCTTACTTTAGTATTATTATTTATTAGAATATAGACAAGTAAACTATATTGCCATGTTTTTTAAAATTCCTACAAAAAAAATGTACGTGACTAAAAAGTTAAAGGAAGTTGAACTGGATTAGTTCGTAAAAGTCGATCTTTAAAGCGGAAATTTATATCAAATTATCGCATCGGGTAGAAATCTATACACCTGAACCAAATTTGATGTTTGATTCCACAATACGTTTGATTATCTCATTTGAGCATTAACTCTTGTTTTTTCACTTTGGAAACTATATTAAAATATAAAAAGTGTGATAGTGATATCAAGTTCTTGAGAAATAAATGATAGTGGTCTCGAATTTCAACTCGCCGTCAACTGTTCTTGCAAGGAGCAAAGCAAAATTAATTCGAGTAGTCGTTAGTTTAAAACATACGAAATAAATAAGCAAATTGTTCTTGTGATGCGATTATTGGGCATCAGATTTAGTTGTCTCAACATGTTTTGCTCTTTAATGGATCTAGTTCAAAAATGTCATAGACATTAATATTACTCGGCTAATGATATTATTTACAACGCGGCTCAGGCTCTTGTAAGAGTCATACTGAAAAAAGCTGGCATCGAAGAAAAAAAATTTACGTTGAAAATGAATTTCCAGAAAAGGAGTTGACGGTTTAAGGTGAAGGATCTTGGGCCAAAAGAGGATTCAGCTATTTGATAGGTGTTTGCACACTCATAGGAAAATTTTCTGGCAAAGTTTTGGATGTTTTTGTTTCATCGAATTCTGCAAAACCTGTGAAATTCATAAAGCAAAAATGAATCCCACTGAATTTCTAATTTGGCAAGAGGCAGTACATTCTGAAAAATGCTCACCAAATAGCCTTGGAAGCTCTGGAGGAATGGAAGAGCAAGGAGTAGTGGAAATGTTTCGACGATCCGAGGAATTACACGATGCAAAATATGCCAGATACATCGGCGACGGTGACTCGAAAACTTACACAAACCTTTTGGATACTGAACCTTACCCGGGCTATTGAGAAATTAGAATTTGTTTTTCATGTGGGGTAGCTTATGTTCAGGCGCCTCAAAAATGTAAAAGAGAATAAGAAGAGAATTAAAGAAAAAAGATGAACAGGAAATAAAAATAGATGAGAATGGTCCTGCGCAAAAAAGAAAGCGTTTGAGCAAGACTGATCCACCTGCCAAGAAAAGAACAAAATTGATGGGTAAAATCATGAAAAGAATGTCCTTTTTTTACGACCTTGCGTTCCAAAACAATGACGACAAACAAGCCATGAGAAACGCCATTTGGGCCGGATACTATCATAGCCTCTCAATAAACGATAAAGCCCAGCATCAGTACTGCGATATAAGTTGGTGTAAATATTTGCAAAGCATAATTGAGAATACTGTATTTGACCACAAACCACCCCTAAGTGACATGGCGCAGGAGTACGTGAAACCCGACTTTGAGGATTTACGAAAAATGAGTTTGTAGATCGATGTTTGAGAAGAAATACTCAAAATAATAATGAGTCTTTCAATAGCAAGCTCTGGTCGCTAGTACCGAAACACCAGTTCGCTAGAAAACAAGTAGTGGAAAAGGAAAAAAGGATACAAAAGTCTACTTAAACTTTTTGAAATAATGAGATGAGTTGGGCCGCACTTATACAATTACGTCACTAAGAGAGACGAGGAACGTGTTCGAATAGCATAAATATCTGCAGTGTCATGCACCGAACTTTCTTATACGCATATGGGTTAAACCACATCGTAGTTACATTATTTTTCTAATTTATAATATTTGTTCTAACCTTTAGATCGCTTGTACACTAAATATATTTCTTAGAATAAATATTAAATGTCAAACTTCAAATTATTTAAGTCTATTTTGTTAAACAATTGACAGGCGCAGATAATACGCTTTATGTAAAAATATATATAATAAGCAGAAATTTATTTTGAAACCAGTACTTTTTTTGGAAAAAAGATTCAAACAAAAGTTGTGCTAAATATAAATAGCTTTAATTTTTGTTCATGTAATTTTTCTGTAACTTTGACCATTTTTGAGTAATTGCAAAAACTGCAAAAAATGACTAGAGTAAACATGCATTTTCGGTTGGAATATGCTTTTCAAAAATAGGAGGTTTTCGTGCCAGGCACATACAAGTCTTAAGTTTAAAATTTCATAATTTTCCCTTTAGCCGTTTGGGCTGTAGAGCGCTCACATACACACACACACACACACAGACACACACACACACACACACACACACACACACACACACACACACACACACACAGATGGACGTCATTCCAAAAATAGTTGGAATCGATTCAGGGAAGGTCAAAACGTATATTTCCGTTAAAATCTCGAGATCGAAATTTTTCATGATTACAATACTTACTTATACTGCGTATAAGAAAGTAAAAATGCAGCAGCACACACTCCTAGGACGCGAGAATTTTTAGGAAAAAGGCTACTGAAGAGCAGGAAAACTAGTATGAGCTAATTTTTGGACTTTTATGTGGTCCAGGGATAGTTGATTTAATCAATAAATAAATTGAAAAAAAAAACACTTGAATGCATTATTCTGAAGTCGATGTTTTGCATCTGTTGCTAATCTGGAGCCAAATGTGCTTGATGGACTTTAACCCATTCGAGACCGACTGCACACCGTGTGTGCAATAACAATAATGTTAATCCGAGTAATCTTGACGTCGAAATAAGATTTTTCTTGAACTAATGAAATCTGTACAGTACAGGAAAACAAAATATGGCATTGGTTTTACTGTGTACCAAAAAATTTTCATAGTTAATATGTTTTTTTTATTAAAAACGAACAATAAAAAGAATAAAAGAATTTCGCTCCTGAACCGTGTCCGAAAGTACTTCGGTTCGTAATTATTGTTATTGAATTATCTAGTTCAGTAGCCTAAGTAATATCTTAGTTTATAATTTAAAACCCGCATTAAATGGTAGAAGTAAGACAAAAATTGGTAATTTTTTAGTTCCTTTGCTCAAATATTAGCAATATTGTCGGATTTTTTTTAAATTTTTGGACGGTATTGGACTCGATTAGATGGTCTATTTTAAGATGTCGATGTTTTTTTTTAATTTCAGACCACTCGCGTGAGTTGTGCGATGGATACCAAAAATGGTGAATTATTTAAAACGTGGAAGTCAGCTCCACCTGAAAGAAGTATCGGCCAAGGCATAAGAAAAAATATTATAAAAATAATAAAAATGTGATATGAACTTTCTAAATTGCGTATAAGATAATCGGTGTAGATGCAACAACGGGCGTAAATACATTTCAAATACAAATCAAGGATGGTGTTGCTGAAAGGATTAACTGTACAATTTTAGAATTCGCGAGATGCATGCGATAACATTCTAATCTCGGAAAAGGTTTCTGGACTTAGGCCGTACCCAGTGCAGCCCACAACGTAAATCGCAGATCCACTGCTGCTCTGGACGGTCAAATCCCAGCAGCGCTATAGTTCAATGAGAAGTCGAACGTGAGCAAAATACGAGTCTTCGAATGTATTGCATTTTTTTGAATACCAAAAAAACTGATCAAACAGAAGTTCCAATCGAGAACCCATATTTGCTACCTGATCGGTTATTGTCAGAACGGCTGCGTATTATAGTGTCTGAAACAACAAAATTTATATACGAAAAGGACGCTATATTTGTGGAATCAAAATTCAATTTCGTATATATGAACGACGACTGGTTCTATGAAACTGTACCAAGATTGAGTTGATCTAGACATTGTAAAGGACATAACGTAGGAGACATCAGAATGAGAGATAACAACGGAGGAGATACCGGAAGAAGAGGGGTACGCCAGAGCCGGATAGCAGGAAAAAGAATCATGAGATCAATTCTCTGAGAACTCATTTTAATACTTTGACTTAAAAACTTCTCGCAGAAGCACCAGGATCAAAACCAAACCTCGTTACTTGGACTACCCCGCAATAGCATTGCATGTTGAATCTTTTGTAGATGAGGTACCAAACTCTTTCGAATATCAACAAAACTATGAAGAAAAGTAAAATTGGATGGGCGCAGTTTAGGAACAAATCGATGCATTGGAAAAATCAAAACATGGCAAATGGTGAAACTTTTAAATGCAAAGAAAATACATCAACTCGAAGTGGATTTTCAAAAGAAAACGCGACGCAGAAACAAACTTCGATAAATACAAAGCTCGTCTTGTAGCAAAACTCTGTGCTCAACGTAAAAGTTAAAACGAAAAAGGAATCTTTGCTTCAGTATCATGGTTGACGACGCTTCTGATCCACCTGTCAATAATCAACTAGAAGGACCAACTAGACGTCAAGAATGCCTTCCTTCACGGCACTCTCAAAGAGGACTTATATATGAGACCACCGTCTGGATATAAGTATGAGGACGGGTTTTCCTGTAAATTGATAAAGGTGTTATACGGACTAAAGCAGTCCCCCAGAGAATATAATGCAACATCTGCTGGCTTTGTCAACAAAATGGGTCTACAACGATCACACGCTGACAAGTGCATCTACTATGATCACTCGAAATCGGCGGAAAATAGAGAACCCGAATCAACAACCTAATGACCTCACGGAGAAGACGATTCGACATGAAAGATTTGGGAGAACTTCGCTCGTTCTTAGGAATCAGTATCAAGAGCATTACCAGGAAACCGATATTTTTGTTCAAATATTATAACTGTAAAACAACTAAGGCATAATAGAAAGATAAATTAGGGTGACATTTTTTCATAACAAAGTATGCTAAGTTTATTTTTATATTTTTATGACCAAATTGAATGTGTGTTGTGTTTTGTTTAATATTAATTCATTTAATAAATATATTGACAATTATTTTGTCTGTTTTACTAAAAACATTAAAACTGTTTTTTAAACAATTGAATTTTTATTTAGATTCTTGTTTTACTCTGTATCCGATATATAATTAGATAACTACTAATGAAATATCTAAAAATTATTTAAATCAATGATTTTTAAAAAAAAAATCACACTGACTTAACACATTAACGCCAAAGCGTCCAAATCTTTCCACGACTTTGCTTTGGCGAGGTTTCCCAACCAATTCGAATACAAAACCTGTTTTCTTATAGGATATTTTCTCAATTTTACGATTTTATATATATATATATATATCGTAAAGCAGAATGCAAGTAACCAACGGTGGTTCACAGACGGCCATTTTGTTGGGGGGAGGGCTTCGAATTAGTTCGAGTAATATGCGCCGCCAGAATGGCTGCCGTGAGCGTGACCGTCGTTTTTCAGGGTACTAACCGTATTAACGTTTCCTACAATATTTACTGAGTGATTGTTTCGGCAAATATTGGAATTAAAATTTTTCTGTATATTTTAATGGCGTTTGAATCAAGGTTTGAATAGTGTGTTACATTGTAACAAAATCCGTAAGTCTTGCGTTTTACTTGTATTTTATGTATTTTACTTGATTTAAAATATATTAGATTATGTCGTCTAACATGAGTTGCGCTGTGCCAAGTTGTAAATCGACGGAATACAGTTTTTTGCGGTTTCCGAAAAATTTTAGCACGATGTTTAAAAAATGGATTGGGCTGGTAAACAATCCCAAATTATTTAATATGCCAAAAATGCAAATTTATAATTCATACCGGGTCTGCCTCAAACATTTTAGTCCTGAGTGGATATATGTAAATGGTAGAGGCAGAAATACCGTATTACATGGTGCTTATCCAACTTTGTACTTGGATGAGCGGCACGCTGTGCAAGAAGGTAGGAGAACCATTTTAATTTGATAAATGCTTTTATTAATAAATTTATTTATTTAGATGTCCCCATGCCCGTTGTAACAAGTGCATCTGCTTTTACATCTTCGTTGAGGGAGCACGATTATTGTGCTTCCGTGCGAAATGGGAGATTTTCGAGAAGAGCATATACAAATCTTAAGTTTTGTAATTTTATATTCAACGTTCACCTACACGCACACGTCATTACAAAAATAATCGGAATCGATTCAGGGAAGGTCAGCAGGTATATTTCTGTTAAAATATCGAGATTTAAATCTTTCATGATTACAATACTTATACTGCGTATAAGAAAGTAAAAATTAATTTTGTTATAGCAAAATAGAGGCAAATTTGATTTTATGGCACTGCTTAAAACCTTGCCTTCAAGTAACTGTTATTGATTCCATACATTATGTAAATGAATTAAACATTTTCTAGACCAATATTATGTTTGTGAATAATTTAGTTTAATTAACAGCTCAGTCTAAGCTTGAACATATTTATTTTAAAGACCTTATGGAAATATATTGATTTTATTTCCTAATATTGTTTTTTTTTATTCTATGATTAACATTGTTCATTAGATTGCAGTAGATTTATAGGGCGAAATTGAGCAAGACGATTTTTTTCCACAGCGTTCCAATATATTTTCGGGTAAAAATAATTTTACCGACCGGCAATAAATTACCGGTCGAATCAGTAAAATTATTTATACCTTGAAGTATATCGGAATGCTGTGGATAAAATTGTCTTTTCATTTTTTACCTATACATCTATCTCTTTCTAATGCATATACCTATCTCTCTCATATATCTATCTCTGTCTACTATGTCTATCTCTTTCTATACGTCTTCTTAAACTTCCAAACCCAACCCGTACACAATATTTCATAAGCCCAAATAGGAGTATCTATTTTCAGTTATATTACTAACACCCCCTGGCCCACAAATATCCCTAAGTGACCTTTCCTGCTGTTCCTTGCAAGTAACATTCTGTACACGATGATCGGACTATGTAAGAGTTCTCTCTACTTCGAAGTAATGCAGTTAAGAATCGTCAAAGGTTCCAAAATGACACAGTTTATATACAGGAATTTATGAAAGCTTAGTCGTGTTCCTAATAAATCACCTCTCTCAACTGATGTTTGACAACCATGTATTTGATAATAACACCGTTATTTGCTTATGTTTTTATGCAGGTTTAGAGAAATAATAATGATTCATTGTGTGAATGTTGTTTATTTCAAAATTGTTGAAGTATGAAAACATAAAATAAAATTAGCAGTGATGCAAAATAGAACAAATTTTAAACGGTACGAATTTAATACATCAAAACAAAACCGTATGTGATATATGATATTCAGGCAAAAGTCACGTGAATATTCTGTTATAAATCATGACAAACGCGTGATCTTGTGGTTTCTTCACTATTTTACTTATGGCCATGCTTGCTGATTAGTAATTTTGTTTTTTGTTAAATATTTTAAAAATATTATCAAAGCAATTATTTGAATTCTAACCATTTGGGATTTTCCTAATTTTAATTAAAAAAACCATTATTTTCTAAGTTAGGTGGCGGGCAGACTGGTCGAGTGCTATCAAGCGTTTGCTGTCGAGCAAATTTCAAACAGATGTACTGCAACGGTGAGTGGCACACTGAACCACCGTTTACTGTCGAGTACCATCGTGTGTTTTGATTTTCAGTTTGGTTTGAATTTTGCTTGACGCTCGGTGCTATCGCACATGCGCATTTGCCCGTAAACAAATAACATTTGTTTTTTCGTTCTAAAATAATGTATTTGGGTGAAAATCTATCAATCTTTGTAACTTCCAATTTGTTACATATTTATTTACTAAATGTTAATGTATTATGTTAATAATTATATTCTAATTATGGTAAAAACATCTTTATAATTAGATAAAATTTGTTTTAGTAGGCATAATAAGTTTTAAGAATAACTTAAGCAGTTGAAAAAGTAACGGATACGGCAGGGATCGAACCCGCGCCCATCGGTTTCGCGCCAATCATTTTTTTTTCATTTCAAAATTTCTTTATTATTTTAATATTTTTATTACAGATTATTAATTAATCTATATGGAACGCATGGCGCGTTTTGTCAGAGATCCTACTCACAAGGGAGTTTAACAATGAGATGTGTATGAAATAACAATAGTATGAAAAGTGTAAATTTTATAATAATTGTGATTTTGTTTTGTGAGTTTTGGATTACATATGGGAAAAGGAGGAAATAAAAAAATCCATTCATTTACAAATGTAAAAACATTTTTTGTAAAACTTAAATCTACTCTTAATTAATTAAAAACAATTAGGTTGTGGTGATGGATGGTATAATAATATTAGTTGTGCATGATATGTTTAGAATTTTGTGTAGTTGTTTTTGTTTGTTGAGTGTAGTTTGGTTTGGTTGGCTGAAGCTCTATGTGTGGTGGTGGTTGTATATGCATGAGGGGCCAGCATGTGGGATATGTTTTTTTTTTTAATAGCTGGTTGTGTTTATGTAGGGTTTGTGTGTTTAGTGTGTGGGTATGAGATGAGGTATGATTGGTGTGCTTTTGTTAGGTGATTTGCTCTGGGGGGCGCTCGTGGTATACTGGAAGTAATTCGTAGGGGAGCTTGTGCTTTGTCCTGAAGGGAACGTTGTGTGCTTTGATGAGGGTGATGTTTTGAATGAGTGGATTGGGGTTGGTAGTAGTTTGTGTGTAAAATTTTTGTGCTTGTTGAGTACTGTAGTCATTGATGTAAGGCATGTTGGTCAGTAGGTGAAGGTCTGTGATGCAAATGTATCTTGAAGTCTGTGCGGCAAGGCGTGAACATTTATTTTGAAACCTCTGGAGTGGCAGGGTAGTAGTGTATGGGGTGCCACACCAGGCTGGAGCTGCGTAGGTAAGGATTGGTCGTATGAGGGATATGTAAAGGAGAAGTTTGGTTTTAAGGGATAATGGGCTGTTTTTGGTTAGAAGGCAGTATATATTGCGGAGGGATATTTGAGTTTTTAGGTTAAGTTGTTGAATGTGGTGTGCATGATTGAGTCGAGGTGTGAGATGGAAACCGAGGTATTTAACATGTTTTATGGTGGTGATTTTGTGGTTGTGAATGACTAAAGGTGTGTGTATTTTGAGATTAGTGTATTTCCGTGTGAGGACAATGGCTTCGGTCTTGTCGGCGTTTATAGTTATTTTCCATTTGTCCCAGTATTGATGCAGGATATTGATGTGGATCTGTAGCTGTTTGATAGCCACCTGTGCGTTATGGCTGTGCGCATAGATGGCGGTATCGTCAGCATACAATGCGGTGCGTGTTTTAGGGAAAGTTGGGAAATCGTAGAGGTAAAGGTTGAAGAGTTTGGGGCCAAGTACACTCCGTTGCGGTATTCCAGCCACGATTGGTCTGGGATCGGAGAGGGTGTCATTGATTTTGACTCTAAAGGATCTGTTAGTGAGGTAGGAGTGTAAAAGTTTGATAAGGAATGGAGGTAGGTTATGTTTGATTAATTTGTGGATTAACCCTTTTATCCATACTTTATCGAATGCTTTTTCTATGTCTAACAGGGTCATAGCAGTCACATTATCTTTGTTGAAATTAATGGATATATCTGTCGCAATTCTGCACACCTGCTGAACAGTATTGTGTTTGGTTCTGAAGCCGAACTGAAAGTCAGGTGTGATTTTTTGCTTTTTGTCTATGACTTCGAGGCGGGAAAGGATGATTTTCTCAGCTAGTTTTGAAAGGGTACTAAGTAGGCTGATGGGGCGGTAGCTGGTGGGTGTTGAGTGATTTTTATTGGGCTTAGGGATGGGATGAACCGTGGCTGTCTTCCAAGAGGAGGGGAAGTGATGGAGGATAAGGATGGCGTTAACCAGGTAGTGCAGTTGAACGATAGCTTTTCGGGAGAGGTTCTTGAGGATGATGTTTTCGATGGAGTCAGGACCGGGTGACTTGCGATTGGGAAGGGTTCTAATTATTTTTAATAGTTCGGTAGGAGTGGTAAGGAATTTGTGCATCTGATGTTTGTTATAGGGGTGTTTAGTGTTTAGGTATGATTGTGTAGATTGTATGATGTCTGTCTGGTCTGGTGTGTCAGAGGTGTTGGATATATGTATTTGTTCGAATGTGTATGCGAGTGTTTGTGCTTTTTGTCTGTCGGTAATTGATTCTATGTTGTTGATAATGAGGGTGGGGATAGGTTTAAAAGGTTTCTTGAGGTTTCGGGTAAGTTTCCATAATACGGCAGGGATCGAACCCGCGCCCATCGGTTTTGCGCCAATCGCACTAACCACCTAAGCTACGCATCCACTGACCACAACCGTCTCAATAGCAACTACTTCAATTGCCAATGTGTTAACAAATACATTCGCGGGTTCGATCCCTGCCGTATCCGTTACTTTTTCAACTGCTTAAGTTATTCTTAGCATGTATCTTAACGTGAATTCGTTAACTAGTTATAATTTCTATCTTTATATAATAAGTTTTAGTACTGATTATTTTCTATTTCTTAATGTTATATAAAATTCAACACGCGACGGATCCGAGGTTGAAGTGAAATTGTTTTAACAAGTCATTACGTAAGAGCGAATAGTCAGATTTATAAAAATTCTTAAAGGTTTGACATATCAGCATGAAATTTACTCGACAGTAAACGATCGACCAATGTGACCAATGTCACAAATTTTCAAATGACACGACACGATACCACTCGATCAGTCTGCCCGCCGCCTAAATCACAACTTATAATATTTTTTATGAATATATATCTAACGTACCCCACTCTTTTCTAAAAACAGCTACTATTTTTACGATAATATTCAATGATGTTCATTTCGATCGCCTTTTCGGTAAATACGGTCTGAGCACATACTAAGAAATCGTAACATTATGTAAAATTTGAAAAGCTCAACAATTAAAATTGTTCTTCACAAAATTGTATAAATAATTATCGTGTTTATAGATATAAACAAAATTAAAACAATCTCAATAGTGAATTGAAAGAAGAAAAATATACCTGTAAGTTTCTTTCTTAGCAGTATAAGTAAGAATACGCAGTATACACAGTATAAGCAAGGATTGTAATCATGAAAAATTTTGATCTCGAGAATTTAGAAAACTTTCAAAATTTTGTAATTTATCATCAGCCTACATGTAACTACAAACTTCAAACAAATATTATGAATGTTGTTATTTTAAACTTTTCTTTGGAGTATTTAATTATTTAGCATATAACTTCCAGGATTAAATTGCATCTGCCAATAAACAGCAAAAAAATTGTTAAATTTGACAACTAATATGGAACAGATGGATAGCATTTTACTTTTACAATTTTTTATTAAATGTTTGCAATGAATATTAATGACAGTACCCAAATTAATTCAGACAATATAGTTTTTCTGTTCAAAAAATTACTGGTGCATATAATACGATTTTGTAAAAAAAATGAAATTAGAATAAATTTTAATAGCTATTTTATTGTAGCCATAACTTCATTTGAAAAACAATTTAAAACAAAGTTGTAAGAAATACCACTAAATTTTATTCTAATGGTTTTTGAGCCACTGTTTTGAGTGATTGCACAATCCAATAAAAATTACTTCTTTATGCATGCAATTACGGTTTGAATATAATGTTCATAAATAATACGTATTCTTGTCAGAAATTGCAAAGTTATAGTTGAAAGTGTCATTTTGCCAACTGTTACGGCTGTATAGCACTCACGCACACGCACATACGCATACGCACACACGCATACGCAAACACGCACACACCCTCACAAGCATACACCAACACACGCACACACTTACACCCGGTCACACACATCCCAATACACACACACGCAAAATCATGCATGCAGACACACACGCATTCGCACACGTAAACGCACATACACACACGCATACACTCATGCAAGCACACAAAACACACACACGCACATTCGCAAACAAATAAGCACACGCGCGCACACGCACACACCAACACACGCAAACCCACATACAAGCACACACGCACGCACTCAAACCCAGTTGCACACACAATACACACACACACATACACACACACGCACACTCATGCATGCAGACACACACGCATACAGACGCATATACAAACAAACACATACAAGCACACACGCACGAACGGCCACGCACATACACACACACGCATACACTCATGCCAGCACACAGGCACACACGCGCACACAGGCCCACACACGCACACACGCGCGTACTTAGACACATATACACCTCCACACACCCTCAATCGCCCGCACACCCACACACCTACACATTCACACAAATACTCCGAACACACACACACATACACACACACACATATTGCGAATTAATTACTATCCTATTAGAATAGTCAATACGATCATAAATATAAATGATCAACAAATTTAAAAAGTAGTTTCAGAACCAAAACTATACATTTCAATACCATACAAAGATGGCGCCAGCAAGAAAATAAAGAAAATTTAGAGACAAATTTAAATGTAAGCATAGCATTTAACATGAAAAAACCATATGTATAATATTTACACAATTAAAAGATACTATACCTAACATCTTGCAATCAAATTTAATTTATAAAATGCCATGGAATAATTGTGTATGCACATATACAGGACAAACAAAAAGATATCTCAAAACGCGATAACGGGAACATGAAAGAAACTCAGTAGCCACTTATAAACAAATTTAGTTTTTTTAGACAGATATTCGTTACGAGAGCTAATAAGAACTCTCACAACTAATGCCAAATATTTTGCCGATTATTCTTTTTATAATAGACAAGCTCTAAACAAGGATATCTTAGTTAAACAAGCATATAATTGATACTTCTAACTATGTACTAATAGTATAATAAATATGTAATAGTGATGAATTAACGGATAATAGTCAAGCAAACTAAACGAAGATTCCAACTAAAACTATATTATATGTGTGATTCGTATGAAGACCAAATACCCATCACGCTGTCACTGGTTCAAATTTTCGCTCCAAATTATCTAAAGCTTTTAAATTGCAGGTTAATCATTCAATTATACCTACAGATGCTTAGTTAGCAAATAGCAAAATGTACGAAATGAAAGCATTCGCAATAAATATTATTTTATATAATCTATCTCACATACGTTTGGATATTATTAAATCTTTTCTATTCTTGTACTAGCCAATGATATCATTCAAGAAGTAAGTCACTTAATCAACTTTGACCATCTTATTATAATTTAAATACAATATGCTTGTTTCTGGAGTTATATACGAAGATAACATATGCTGACATATCGACAGTGCTTTAGCATTTGTAAAATAATTTGAATTTCATTTGCATCGAAATAATAATATTTGTTGGATTAGATAAGAATACAAAAACATATGCAGTGTCATACACTGAACTTTTTTATACGTATCTCGGTTAAATAATATTTAGACTATTTTTCCGATTTATAATACTTTACTAACCTTTGCAACCCCATTTCACTAAATTATTTCTTAGAATAAATATGAAATGAAAAACTCCAAATTATTATGTTTTTTGTTTTTCTATTACACAATTGATACGATTTATGTGAAAATAATTATAATAAGAACAAATTTTAATGGCCATTTTCTTGTTTCCTGTACCATTTTTGACAAAAATTTTCAGACAATTCAAACTATTAATACCTTTAATATTAATCAAAAATTATTTTTCTGTCAGTGCAACCACTTTTGAGCAATTGCTCAAACCGGAAAAATGAGTAAACTGGCACTTCCAGTTCGTACATTTTCTTCAAACTTAAGAGGTTTTATTTCCAGGCACAATCTTACAAATCTTAAGTTTAAAATTTCATAATTGTCCCTTTAGCCGTCTAGGCTGTTGATCGCACACTAGCACACACACACAAGCACACACACGCACGCACACACGCAAACACGCTCACACGCACACGCAAACACGCACACGCACACGCACACGCACACGCACATGCACACGCACACTCACACGCAGACGCACACGCACACGCACACACACACGCACACGCACACGCACACGCACACGCACACGCACACGCACACGCACACGCACACGCACACGCACACGCACACGCACACGCACATGCACACACTCACGCACACGCACACGCTCACGCTCACGCACACGCACACAGACTCACACACACACACACACGCACACACACGCACACACGCACACACGCACACACGCACACACGCACACACGCACACACGCACACACGCACACACGCACACACGCACACACGCACACACCCACACACGCACACACGCACACACGCACACACGCACACACGCACACACGCACAGACGCACACGCACACACGCACACACGCACACACGCACACACGCACACACGCAAACACGCACACACGCACACACGCACACACGCACACACGCACACATGCACGCACGCTCGTACGCATGCTCAAAATGTATATTTCCGTTGAAATCTCGAGATCTAATATTTCATGATTTCAATACTTACTTAAGAAAGTAAATATAAGCTTCATTTTACATGACAATATAAATTATGATATAAACTGTTCACTTACACTAAGTCTTGACTGACGAACAACGTGAGGCCACTGCGTAGCTGTTGCGGCAAAATGTGTCTTGCTCCACTCTGTGGTACTATCGAATGGATTTTCCCCCAAATGGCCCTGCAAAAGCAGAATCATAAATATAAGGAAAGATACAAATATCAATATTGCTATAATGACTTGGCGTATATGTTCATGTATATATTGCACCTGCCCTGCTGATATAAAGTAAAGTAATAACAAACAAAAAAAACATATGAGTCAATATTATGAACTTTCACGTCTTCAATTATGATCGTATGATCTAAAATACGTAATACGAAAAGAATCTATAACAATCGCAGATAAAATTTATTGCGTCTATATTTATATTTCATACCAAATTAATGAAATATCGTCGAACAATGGGTGTTGCAAAACAAATTTCTGTAATTTTATTATTTAAGAGTTGCAGAAAAAGTCAAGCAAACCTGCAAGCAAACTTACATTTGAGAAATGTATTACTACATAGACGAATACCCGGGTCCTGCTATCCATATTCAAAAAATTTTTACAACAATCAATCAAGTTGCTTGTGGACATTTGCAAGAGACTTATAATAGTGAAGTTCATGAGAACTAAAGGTGTATTTTGAAAAAATATGGTATAAATAGATGAACAAGTTAATAATAGTGCGATTCATTTTTTGTAATAAAATTTAATACTAGCAACGACTATTGACGATTTTCCAGTCACAACTTAAAATTCAGCATGAGCGCAGTATCGAGATGTGCTAGTAAGTGAACCCGTACTTTGTGCTCACGTTTCTAAGCATTCAGGCAAAAGCGAGCCATGTTTTATGGGCGCGGAAGCATAAACAGTTGCAGGCGGCAAATGAAATTATAATATCTTTTTCAACTAAATGCAATGTACCGTATAAATTTCATCTACTGCTCCCCAATTCTAGCTTCACTCGCTTTCACTTTATGAAATATATAAACCTCAACTTCTTTTCCTGGCTTCATTTTTTCTTCATTCAGATTGAGATTGTAGTGTAATTTACATGAGCTGGTTTTTCTACTCATTCGCTCTTCCGCTTAAGCAATCTTTCCTTGTCGCTCATATAATTTTAGTTTTCCTTTATTTACTCGCGCGACGTGCTATTCGGGAAAAACGTCTTAGAGAGTTATTCATTTGTCCTTCTTTTTTTCTCTTCTTTTAACTCGTAAAAGCTGACACCCTTCGCGGCTGCTCACTAAAACTCACCCCGCAAACCATACCACAGTTCACAGTTCAGCGTGCACTGGCTTTATACATGTAAATGCTGACATTTCTAAATACCGCTAATTTATATCAGTAGAATTTTTGAATTTTCAATCATCATCTCTTAACGTTAAGGTCTAGCTTATAAATATATATCCGGATTTCCATTGAATTGTTATTCAACCTATCTACCACAACTCGCAAATGCAGGCAACAGCAATTGTTGTTTACACTTGAAACATCATATGGTTGTTATCAATGTATCTTCCCTAGTTATTGATCTTTTATATATACGCTTTATTCCTTTTATGGTAACGTGTATTACATCCTAAGAATAAGTTGAAAACTATCACTTACAAGTTTTAAATTAAGTCGAATGTAATACCGAATCAGAAAAAGTCTAATTCAACACTTTTGAAAAGTGTAATCTTATGAAAGGTTGCTAAATTTTTAGTGGAATAATAGGTTTAGTATAGATAAGTAGACAAATTACAATATTATTATTATTATTTATATATATATATATATATATATATATATATATACATATTTACACTATTTTCATTATATATATATATATATATATATATATATATATATATATATATATATATATATATATATATATATATATATATATATATATACATATATATATATATATAATGAAAATAGTTTATTTTTTGAATTTTATTTATAATATAAAGTACCACGCTATAAATGAAATACAAAGTAATATAAAATTGTCAGTAGAATTACATTTTCAGGATAATTTTCATAACTCGTTTCCATAATATTGGACTTTACATAAAATTATTACGGATATAAACAAACGTGTTTTTAGTGGAATAATAGGTTTAGTATAGATAAGTAGACAAATTACAATATTATATATATATATATATATATATATATATATATATATATATATATATATATATATATATATATATATATATATATATACATATTTACACTATTTTCATTATATATATATATATATATATATATATATATATATATATATATATATATATATATATATATTTATATATATATATATATATATATATATATATATATATATATATATATATATATATATATATATATATATATATATATATATATATATATATATATATATATATATATATATATATAATGAAAATAGTTTTTTTTTGAATTTTATGTACAATATAAAGTACCACGCTATAAATGAAATACAAAGTAATATAAAATTGTCAGTAAAATTACATTCTCAGGATCATTTTATAGATAAGTAGACAAATTACAATATTATTATATATATATATATATTTATATATATATATATATATATATATATATATATAATGAAAATTTTTTTTTTTTAATTATATGTACAATATAAAGTACAACGCTGTAAATGAAATACAAAGTTATATAAAATTGTCAGTAGAATTACATTCTCAGGATCATTTTCATAACTCGTTTCGATAATATTGGACTTTACATAAAATTATTACGGATATAAACAAACGTGTTTGCTTTTGTGAATACAGCGTCGGGGTTTAAATAAAAACTTTCGTCTATTTGAGTTTCACTCTCACGGATATTCTAAATAACATCTTCCCTTACATCCCTTACGTCTTCCCTTACATATATTTTACATCGAATTATTTTCATTGCGTTAATCAAACTATATAGTATATGACTGTGGTTATGTGCTATAGAAATATATTAAACTATGTCAAATTTTTCGATACAAAACGGCGGCGATTAGACGGAAGCAGATTGAGATTCTACTGCCGACTGCTCATCGTATTTTATATACATTCATTGGGGAAAGCAATGAGTCACGGCTTGCGGGTTAGAACAGCCGCATGCGTGAAGGGTGAAAAATGCTGAGCTAAGAGTAATTCTTCAATCATGAAATGCATTGCTGTTTTGCACGTTAGTTTCTTTTATGCTGTTTTGTGTTGCTAGCCGTTGTGTCAGAAAAAATTGGAAGAAATTGATTTAAAATTGATGCAGATATAATATAAACAGAAATAGTGATGAGAGAAGAAGTTTAAACAAGCAAGACCATCACACAACGATGAACTTCCACTTTAGTCTGTAGCGTTATAATTTTAGCTTACTGTAAGAAGTACAGAAGAGCTAGCAGTTTATCTGAATATTTTTTCAGGAACATTATCAGATTAACAAATTTATGTTTGACACACTCCTGATTCCAATATTTGTTAGCATGTAGATCAATTGCTCGCTATGAGCATTTAAAAACTTTTTAATACTTTAAAATGTATGTAAAATAAATGTATATGTGTTGTAAATTTTGCCTATTACAGAAGAACACCATGACAGCAAAATAAAACGATCATTAATATTATGATAAATATTTACTTACGGTAACACCAATATTACTTTTAACTTTTGTATTACAATTACTATAGTCATGCTCACTTTTTTGAAATTTAATTTATTTCTGTAATTAATAATTTTC